>WNWK01011557.1:0-63957 GCA_009830355.1 Cherax destructor
TGTTTATAGAGGGGCCACAGATATATCAGATCACTTTTTAGTTATAGCTACAGTGAGAGTAAAAGGTAGATGGGATACAAGGAAAATAGAAGCAGTAAGTAAGAGAGAGGTGAAGGTTTATAAACTAAAAGAGGAGGCAGTTAGGGTAAGATATAAACAACTATTGGAGGATAGATGTGCTAGTGAGAGTGTAGGCAATGGGGTCGAAGATGTATGGGGTAGATTTAAAAATGTTGTGTTAGAGTGTTCAGCAGAAGTTTGTGGTTACAGGCGAGTGGGTGCGGAGGGAAGAGGAGCGATTGGTGGAATGATGATGTAAAGAGAGTAATAAGGAGAAAAGTTAGCATATGAGAGGTTTTTACATAGTAGAAGTGATGTAAGGAGGGAAGAGTATATGGAGAGAAAAAGAGAGGTTAAAAGAGTGGTGAAGCAATGTAAAAAGAGAGCAGATGAGAGAGTGGGTGAGATGTTATAAGCAAATTTTGTTGAAAATAAGAAAAAGTTTTGGAATGAGATTAATAAGTTGAGGAAGCCTAGAGAACAAATGGATTTGACAGTTAAAAATAGGAGAGGAGAGTTATTAAATGGAGAGTTAGAGGTATCGGGAAGATGGAGAGAATATTTTTAGGAGTTGTTAAATGTTGATGAAGACAGGGAAGCTGTGATTTCGTGTGTAGGGCAAGGAGGAATAACATCTTGTAGGAGTGTGGAAGAGCCAGTTGTGGGTGTAGGGGAAGTTCGTGAGGCAGTGGGTAGAATGAAAGGGGGTAAGGCAGCTGGGATTGATGGGATAAAGATAGAAATGTTAAAAGCCGGTGGGGATATAGTTTTGGAGTGGTTGGTGCTATTATTTAATAAATGTATGGAAGAGGGTAAGGTACCTAGGGATTGGCAGAGAGCGTGTATTGTTCCTTTGTATAAAGGCAAAGGGGACAAAAGAGAGTGCAAAAATTATAGGGGAATAAGTCTGTTGAGTGTACCTGGTAAAGTGTATGGTAGAGTTATTATTGAAAGAATTAAGAGTAAGACAGAAAGCAGGATAGCAGATGAACAAGTGGGCTTTATGAAAGGTAGGGGGTGTGTAGACCAAGTGTTTACAGTGAAACATATAGGTGAACAGTATTTGGATAAGGGTAAAGATGTTTTTGTGGCATTTATGGATTTGGAAAAGGCGTATGATAGGGTAGATAGGGGGGCAATGTGGCAGATGTTGCAGGTGTATGGAATAGGAGGAAGGTTACTGAAAGCAGTGAAGAGTTTTTATGAGGATAGTGAGGCTCAGGTTAGAGTGTGTAGGAGGGAAGGGGACTATTTCCCAGTAAAAGTGGGCCTTAGACAAGGATGTGTGATGTCACCGTGGTTGTTCAATACAGTGGACCCCCGAGTTTCGTAAAAACTTCACTCCTGAAGTCTGCTCAAGTGCCATTACCGAACGCTGGTCATGACTCAGTAAACAGCAAACTGCGGATGTACCCGTACACTCACTGGTCTGGTGACCAGTGTGTGACAGAAACATTGACTGGTGACCAGTGTGTGACAGAAACACTGACTGGTGACCAGTGTGTGACAGAAACATTGCCTGGTGACCAGTGTGTGACAGAAACATTTACTCCCTTAAGGAAAAATTTACTCCCTTAAGGAAAAATTTACTCCCTTAGGGAAAAATTTCACGTAGGTTAGTCTATTTCAGACCCCCAAAAATACACTTCCACAAGAACTTACAAAATTATACTTACATAATTGCACGATTTCCGGGGTATTCGTTAACCGAGGGTCCACTGTATATTTATAGATGGGGTTGTAAGAGAGGTGGTGAGGAGGGGTTGCTGAGGTGGTCTTGGCAAGAGGTGTTGGGCTTAAAGATAAAGAAGCAAATACAAAGTGGGAGTGTTCACAGTTGCTTTTTGCTGATGACACTGTGCTTTTGGGAGATTCTGAAGAGAAGTTGCAGAGGTTGGTGGATGAATTTGGTAGGGTGTGTAAAAGAAGAAAATTGAAAGTGAATATAGGAAAGAGTAAGGTGATGAGGATAACAAAAAGAATAGGTGACGAAAGATTGGATATCAGATATTTGGGAGTGGACATGTCGGCGGATGGGTCTATGAAGGATGAGGTGAATCATATAATTGATGAGGGGAAAAGGGTGAGTGGAGCACTTCGGAGTCTGTGGAGACAAAGAACCTTGTCCATGGAAGTAAAGAGGGGAATGTATGAGAGTATAGTTATACCAACGCTCTTATATGGGTGTGGAGATGTCATGTCTGAGGTCAATGTGTGGTGTGAATATAATGCAGAGAATTCGGAGTTTGGAAATTAGGAGGAGGTGCGGGATTACCAAAACGATTGTCCAGAGAGGTGAGGAGGGGTTGCTGAGGTGGTTTGGACATGTAGAGAGAATGGAACGAGACAGAGTGACTTCGAGAGTGTATAAATCTGTAGTGGAGGGAAGGCGGGGTAGGGGTCGGCCTAGGAAAGGTTGGAGGGAGGGGTAAAGGAAATTTTGTGTGCGAGGGCTTGGACTTCCAGCAAGCATGTGTGAGCGTATTTGATAGGAGTGAATGGAGGCATATGGTTTTAATACTTGACGTGCTGTTGGAGTGTGAGCAAAGTAACATTTATGAAGGATTCAGGAAACCGGCAGGCCGGACTTGAGTTCTGGAGATGGGAAGTACAGTGCCGGCACTCTGAAGGAGGGTGTTAATGATGCAGTTTTATAACTGTAGTGTAAAGCACCCCTCTGGCAAGACAGTGATGGAGTGAATGATGATGAAAGTTTTTCTTTTTCGGGCCACCCTGCCTTGGTGGGAATCGGCCGATGTGTTAATAAATATATATATATATATATATACATGTATATATATATATATATATATATATATATATGTGCAAAACAACCACTATGAAAAAATAGAGAAATTCCAAAGCGCTTTAGTGACTTCTCACATTATCAACTATAAAGCACAAAACATCAATAAGAAGGCAAGCCTACACCTCACATCACGCCACCATAACATAGACCACACCTCACAGTCGCGTGACAGCACCCGACCTGATACTCCACCCAAGCATTAAGATTTTTTACTTGTCTAATGTATCATTAAATTCTTCCCAAATTTTATTAATTATAAATTAATCCAATTTATATAAACCAAAAGAAATATTCATATTATTTTCAAACTGCCTGTTATGAAACATAATTCTATTATATTCCTGTCAACCATGGACTTGATTGATACAACTTATTTATTAATATGAGAGATTTTAACCATACAATTGATTTTCAAAAGACTGAGAAAGTTGTATCAAGCAAGTCCTTGGTCGACAGGAATATAATAGAATCATGTTTCACAAAAAGCAGTTTTGAAAATAATATTGCTAGTAACACCTGTATAATTTACTAAATTATAAAAGAAGAATATATTAAAATTGGGATGTTTGAATGTGGTAAGAAAAAGCTGACTGCCAATGTTGTGAATGAAATGAAGCTGGATGTGGTAGCTCTAAGCGAAACGCTATATTTAATTGGGAGAAATAAATGGGATCAATTGAGGTGTATCCGAAAACACTGGAACTAATGAAGGAGAAGCCGTAATGCTAAATGATCAGTTGTTGAAGGAAAACAGAATATAAATGTATTATAAATATGTTATGTGGAATCAGGAATATTTTCAAAATACGAATGTAAAATTAAAAATAAGTAATCGTAATAATTCAAGATACATGTTTACTTATCACTATTATTATTGAAGTGAGTGATACTTAACTGGAGGTACGAGGGTGTGGGATCTTGATAACAAGATACAAGCCTCTTTAAATGAGGGTTTTAAAAAAAATTCAACATAATAGTTCACTTCCCTCGAACTTTGACACTGTTTCGTGGTAAAGATGATCAACATTATTGTTATAATCATCGGGGAGCGCTAAAATCTGTAGATAATAATGCTTAGGAAATGGAAGGCAATCTTGTTTCATCCAGGAAATGAAGAATCCAATATCTTGGATCGAGAGCCCAACACCAACACGAAGAGTATGGCAAACTTGATTGGTTGCAAACTACTTGCCTTATGTGAAATGTATCGAATATTTCACTTAAGTTTTATAAGTCCTACGACCATCTTCTCTACAGGAATGTGATAAACTCTTCTCCGCCCACCTCTGCTTGAACAAGCCACAGCACAGCACAGCACAGCACAGCACAGCACAGCAGGCGTCAGGCATCTCAAAATCTTCTACATAAACACTGGTTGATTATGATTCATGCAGAGTACAGTATGTTTATTGGACACAGTAAGCGGATTATTACATATATTAAGAAGTATCGTCCACAAGGGACTTTATCAATCCTTCTGAGAAGGGATGTTGATATCCATCATTATTATTATTAGCAGTAGTAATAGTAGTAGTTTTATTATTAATATTATACTACTGGGGGAATACTAAACCCGTCGAGGTGATAAAGTTCCTGGGGTAAGACGTGAGTGTTTAGAGATGACCTGTGCACTTCAATTTGAGACGTTGAAATTTTGGTCGGTTTCTATACCAACATTACCAAGAAAACCCCAATGATAATATAGATAATGATGACTATGATAATGGTGAAGATCGATATAATGATTATAATCATGGTGGTTAAAGATATGATAATAATAAAGATGATGAAAGATATGATGATACAATGGCTATAAATAATATGATAAAGAGGATAATAATTTTAGAGATAATACTGATGAAAATGTAACTGATAGAAGAGATGATGATGGTCATGGTAGAGATGATAGTATAATTATAGACGACTATGATCATGATCTTGATGGCGGAGTTATAGTGATCCGTCTTGGTAATTGCGGCGGCGGTGGCGGCGGCGGAGGCGGTAGTAGTGGTAGTGACGATGGTGGTTATTGTTGTTGTGATGGTGGCCGTGAGGAGCCTATCGATACAGTATATATATATATATATATATATATATATATATATATATATATATATATATATATATATATATATACACCAGAGTGTATGATGTAGGTGCCCTCCTGTCTGGGAAGCTTCGAGGTACTAGCCAGACGTATCGAAGGATTCATGAATGAAGGAGAGACCCTAAAGTCATCTCTGACTTGATTACCCAACACATGGTTGAGTGCACTGTAGCTGTGTCTCTGTGCATCCAGGCCTCCAGAGTGCCACTGGTGAGAGTGGGCACGTCCTGGGCATTTTAACGTTGGAACAGACCATCCTATGGCATCACTCTCGGTAAGGTTTGAAAATGCCTAGACTGGTAATGCTGTTAACAGAGGAAGCCATTCCTGTCAGCCCAGTCTGAAAAAAAACCTAGATTCAATAACTAAATGCATTGTTATGTTAATACAGTACTAACAGCTCTTGAGCTCTGCAGGAACTCTTATCTTAATTTCAACTGATACTATTGGAAGAAAAGTACTAAAGTTATGCAAGAAGTCAATTGATACTCGAGTAGTTTGTTTTTCGAGTTCTGAAGTGAAATATTTACAAAAAAATGTTTAACAATGAACCTGGTGCACAGACAAGTTATGCTTCACTAACTTCCGTAAATCGTAGAACAAGAACAAAATATCTAAATTATGATCTATACAATGAGGCTTCAATAATTCAAGGAAGAAGCCGTTACACTTTGCATGATTATTATCACATAAGACTTCATGATTATTATCACATAAGACTTCATGATTATTATCACATAAGACTGCTTGAGTAAACAGTTCAAAACTGACAATAATAGTGACCTGATACTTAACAAATAACAGCAATCTGATACAAATAACAGCGACTTGATGCTTAACAAATAACGGTGACCTGATATCTGACAAATAAGAACGACCTGATACTTAACCAATACGCAGTTATAACCCTATATTATTTATAGAAAATACTTCATGAACTGGCAGAAATATAAAGACAAGGAACTACTGTACTTATATTTGTAAAATATGTCTACAACTTCTGAAAATAGAGCACAATTAACATCTCATATCACAAAATTTACGTATTTTGTTTTCTCAGATTAATACATCTGGTGGCATTAGATATAATTTATCATATATCAGATGAATATAATCAATGTTTATTTGATTATTTATATTATTGATATTTTATTCAGTTGAGCATCTCTACTAAATCTAAATTTCAGTTAAGCTCTAAGAGAACCGGAACACCTTATTTTTAACAATAAGTTAATTATTCAGGTGGTTGACGTTAATTCCTAATTCTGCCAAACACATTTAACACTCTCACAGTCAGCATCCGACTGAGAAGAAGATTTACTGAGAACTAAATCGACATCAATAGCATAATCACATTTGCAGACCTTAATGCCCACACCACTGATGTGAACTGGCTAGTACCATGTCTGTTATTCAGTCGAAATAAGTTGTAGTGTCTGTCTCCTGGAAGAACAAAGTGTCCTCAACATCAAGTAGTCATCTGATCGAAATTTAACCAGTTGAATTGACCACAAGCATTTTCTTCTATTCACATACTTAGTCCCATATATTTGTTATACTACATGATAAGTGGGCCATTGAACTTTTTATCATATTGTGCATTTCTGACGTATGACTAAAATTCTTCAAACAAATCTAAAATCAATTAAAGTTTTAATAAATTGAGAGATATTACTGTATTTTTTTTCAACAAGTCGGCCGTCTCCCACCGAGGCAGGGGGACCCAAAAAGAAAGAAAATCCCCAAAAAGAAAATACTTTCACAATCATTCAACTCTGTCACCTCACTCATACATAATCACTGTCTTTGCAGAGGCGCTCAGATACGACTGCTGAGAATACGTCCCTCCCAGCTGTCACTATCCCAGACCCCTCCTTTAAATTGCAGACATTGTACTTCCCATTTCTAGGACTAAAGTCCAACTAAATCAATTAACTAGTTTTCCTGAATTCCTTCACCAACTATTACCCTGCTCACACTCCAACAGATCGTCAGGTCCCAAAAACCATTCGTCTCCATTCACTCCTATCTAACACGCTCACACATGCTTGCTGGAAGTCCAAGCCCCTCGCCCACAAAACCTCCTTTACCCCCTCCCTCCAACCTTTTCGAGGACAACCCCTACCCCGCCTTCCTTCCCCTACAGATTTATACGTTCTCCAAGTCATTCTACTTTGATCCATTCTCTGTAAATGACCAAACCACTTCAACAACCCCTCTTCAGCCCTCTGACAAATACTTTTAGTAACTCCACACCTCCTCCTAATTTCCACACTCCGAATTTTCTGCATAATATTTACACCACACATTGCCTTTAGACAGGACATCTCCACTGCCTCCAGCCTCTTCCTCGCTGCAGCATTTGCAACCCATGCTTCACACCCATATAAGAGTGTTGGTACCACTATACTTTCGTACATTCCCTTCTTTGCCTCCATGGATAACGTTTTTTGTCTCCACAGATACCTCAACGCACCACTCACCTTTTTTCCTTCATCAATTCTATGGTTAATCTCATCCTTCATAAACCCATTCGTTGACAAGTCAACTCCCAAATATCTGAAAACATTCACTTCTTCCATAATCCCTATCTCCAATGTGATATTCATTTTTTCTTTATTTAAATAGTTTGATACCTTCATCACCTTATTCTCATCTATGTACACTTTCAACTTTCTACCTTTACACACCTTCAAAAACTCGTCCACTAACCTTAGCAACTTTTCTTTAGATTCTCCCATAAGCACAGTATCATCAGCAAAAAGTAACTGTCAACTCCCATTTTGTATTTGATTCCCAATAATTTAATCCCACCCTTCTTGCCAACACCCAAGCATTTACTTCTTTTACAACCCCATCTATAAATATATTAAATAACCATGGTGACATTACACATCCCTGTCTAAGACCTACTTTTACCGGGAAGTAATCTCCCTCTCTCCTACACACCCTAACATGAGCCTCACTATCCTCATAAAAATCTCATTTATTTCTCCCCACTGAAACTCTCCTACCCCCTTCAGCTTTGTCTCACTTAAAGCCAGGACATCCAGCTTCTTTTCATTCATAACATCTACAATCATCTCTTTCTTATCATTTGCACAACATCCACGCACATTCAAACATCCCACTTTGACGGTTTTCTTATTTTTCTTTTTAGTAAGCTATACAGGAAAAGGGGTTACTAGACCATTGTTCCCGGCATTTTAGTTGACTTTTTCAACACGCACTGCTTACGGAGGAAAGATTCTTATTTCACTTCCACATGGATATGGAAGGAAAAGCAATAAGAACAAGAACTATTAAGATAAAATCAAAGAAAATTCAGATGAGTGTGTATACATAAACGTGTACATGTATGTGTAGTGGGACCTAATTGTAAGTAGAAGTAGCAAGACGTACTTGAAATCTTGCATGTTTATGAGACAGAAAAAAAGACACCAGCAATCCTACCATCATGTAAAACAAATACAGGTTTTCGTTTTACACTCACCTGTATTTTTTTAATATTGCCTATATCCTCCTGAACATTCTTTGAGGATCACGAATCTTCGCCAACACATAATATTCATGGAATTAGGCGGCGAAGAAGAGCATGACAATTCAGAGGAAAGTCTTTTTTTTCTATACCGGAAAAAAAATATATAAAAGTTCATCATCTCTGATACATTAATGAAGGAGTTAAGTGCACATTGAGCATCGGAAACAGCTTTATCCCAAATATAGCTATTTGGATCAATTGTTACTCTAATAATATCCAATAGTTTCTTATTACTGCTTTCAGCTAGACCATTACTGGCTGGGTGATGAGCTATTATTGTGGACTTATTGATTTTATATACGGTGCACAATTTATCAAGCAAGTTTTAACAAACCTCTCCACTATTATTTTCAAACAACAGTCTTTGGTGTATTATAATGACAGTTTATTCTCGCCTTGATCACCCTAACAGCTGTTTCAGTAGTTATATCTGAGACTGGAGCTAATTTACATTACAGTGATAAATTACTTACCATTACACACAAAAGCTTTTTTACCTGAAGTCAAGTTTAAATATTATTGAAAAGATGACTCGATACTACTTCCCAAGGTTCACTAGCAGCTGGACACATCTGAATAGGGTTAGATTCACTTATAATGTCTTTGTAATGCATACGAGTTAATCTTTTTTCAACATATTCATAAGTATGAATAACGTTGCATTCTAACACGTCTGACTTTTTAGATTTTCTCAGGAT
The DNA here is from genome assembly GCA_009830355.1 of Cherax destructor. Lineage (NCBI taxonomy): Eukaryota > Metazoa > Arthropoda > Malacostraca > Decapoda > Parastacidae > Cherax > Cherax destructor. Next base: position 9,216 of record WNWK01011557.1, read on the forward strand.
ATGTATGCAACCTGTTGCTATGGGTAAATACCGTTTAATATAGGTATGGATCCACCTGTTAGAATAGAACCATACCTGTTACTGGTATACCCCCGGATAAACAGGTATACCGGTTCATATGAGGTACTCCTTTTCAAATGGACAAACACAGTTTAATATGGATTCTCACCTGATGATATGAGTATGTATTATTTGAGGAGTATACATACATGGAACAGTTAAACACATGCTGAAATGGCTAGTCACATGTTGAAGCAGACTCTCACAATAAATGGTTAAACACCCGATACAATAGGAAGGCACCTATTCAAATAGATAAAGACGTGCTACATAAGTAGACATACACTGGAATAGGTAGACGTGAGCTGAAATAGATACCGTCAAAACACATTAAAGAAGGTAGGTGGGCACGAATTAAATTATGTAATTACGAGTTGAAATATGTATAAATGTTGAAATGTTAGGAGTAAGGAAGAGGGTGCTAGAAACCGGCGGACACACACACACTGAGTGACGTGTTCTTGGATTGCCGGTGAACTTTATCTATAAACAGTTTACTGTCACTTGACTGGAGCGGCTGAGCCCAGCACACTGGCGAGCAAATACCACGATTTCTTCCAATATTTTATTTATTTATTTCATAGGAAAGGGAGCACTGAACTGGTCATTCAGAACCTCGATGAAAGGAAGTTAGAATCTACTGAAAGGACGGCTGCTTCAGTTACATAGATCAAGAAGAGAGTCTTCTGCTTACCCACTCCCCCCCTCACAAGCTTCATCGTTCCTCCCTTGAACATAAGGAAGAAGGAACAGTGCAGCAAGTCTACTGGCCCACACGAGGCAGGTCCAAGTCGCCTACCGGATTATGCCACTGAACCAACCTAGTCAGGTCCAAGTCACATCCACTCATGTATTTATCTAACCTATTTTTAAAACTACACAACGTTTTAGCTTCTATGACGGTACTCGGGAGTTTGTTCCACTCATCCACAACTATTACCAAACCAGTGCTTTCCTATATCCTTCCTGAATCTGAATTTTCCCAACTTGAAACCATTGCTGCGAGTCCTGTCTTGGCTAGCTATTTTCAGCACGCTATTTACATCCCCTTTATTTTATTCCTGTTTTCCATTTATACACCTCAATCATATCCCCCATAATTCTAGGAGGGGAGTCTTCTGTCAGTTGTCATCGGATGTAATAATTCTATATAATCAGAACTTATAAAAATGCTATATCATATAGTTCACTGTGTATATACAAATGTATTTTAAATCATTATGTAATACAGCCATAACTAAGCCTGTTATATTCATGAATGTAACATATATGTTACATATGGTATAAAACCGACAAGTTGAAGATTGAGACACTTATGCAACATATGGGAATCTTTATTGAAGAAACGTTTCGCCACGCAGTGGCTTCATCAGTTAATACAAAGAAGAATGGTGAAGAACAGGAGGCGTTTGAGGTAATCAGTCCCTCAATCTTGAAAAGATTGATTGACTGATTACATCGACTCAAGGCTGAAAATGCAAATCAGTGAAGGTTTGGTGAATGTATGTACATTCCTCGTCATGAAACTCAGGACTACAAATTCAGTAAGCTCTTAGGAAAAATCTGATGATGATGCCTCTTTTGGTGTGACATCCTTTTTGTTGGTAGGTTTGCGGTAAACTTGAAATCTTAGATTGTTATCTAGTGTAAACTGGATCGCCGGTTAACTGGGTTGAGCCTTGCCTGAAGATTCCCCACATCAAAACGTTTGGGAGTTATTATGAGGACGTCGTCCACATAACGTAATCAAGTGACGCTGGTGGGGATGATGTTGGCGAAGTGTTCAGCTTCCAGATGCTTCATATACAAGTTGGCTAAGACGGCGCTGATAGAGGATCCCATTCCCATACCATAGGTTTGTTTGTAGAACCTGTTATTGAAAGAAAAGCAATTGAAATTAATGCTGAGTTCAATCAAGTCGACAAAATCTCTGGGAGTAGAGGAGGGTTAAGGTTCTGATTGACTTTGCGTCGTAGAACGTCAATGTCTTGTGTGGTGGGTACTTTAGTGAAGAGAGAAGTTACGTCCAAACTACTTAGTTTCTTGTTTCGGATGGAGAGATTTCTGATGAGGCTGAGGACGCCTGAGTGCTTAAGATGAGCGGGGCTGATGGTCCCCAGAAGCCAGGAAAGATGTTTGGCCAGAACTCCTGCTAGTTTTTGTGGTGCACTGCCTATACCTGATGTGATTTGTCTCAGAGGAATACTATGTTTATGGGTCTAGGGTAAACCATACATGTGTGCTGGTTTAGGGTTGCTGGGTATCAAGTACAGAAGTTTCTTCCCTTCTTTAGTGCTTTTGAGTATTTGTCTGGTTTTGTATAGGAAACCTTTGAGTATGACGACACCACAGACACAGTGACAATAACTTCCAGAAGGGTATCCTCACTGCAGCTTTGTGTGAGCCTTCTTCTACTAATCTTCCTAGACGATATACCACTGCCCTTAAGGATCTCGCTAATGACCCAGATATTATCCTCACCACCGCCGACAAAGGAGGTGGAGTTGTTATACTCAACACCAGTGACTACAACGCCAACATGATGGACCTTTTGAATGATCAGCTTTGGGTAGTGGTGGTTTTAATAAGAACATGCCTTGTATGAGCCAGTAGGCCTTCTGCAGTGTTCCTCCATTCTTATGTTCTTAAAACCCGTGTCAGGAAACACTTGTCCTGTTTCCTGGCGAACCTAACCTTACCTAACCGTATGAAACATAATGTGGACATAGACAAGGGTCGCATACAATTAATAGACCGTTCACACATGCAAACATTTACATACACATCCAAACACGCCAAACAGGAAATGGTTAATCAATTTCGCTATTAATGAAGAGATAAATGCAGTCTTCTGTCTGTATCCACACTGTTCAACGGCTGAATAACGAACTAATGTTTTGAGATTTTTTTACCTAGTAAGTTATCACGGTTTATAAATATAACAAGTTATATACTGTGAGAACTTTTTACAGATATTAGTTTATGTATCAGTGCTTTGTATTCAATTTGCAAGTATTATTATTAGTAATAGTAGAAGTATTGTTGCTATTATATTTATTATTATTATTATTATTATTATTAGTAGTAGTAGTAGCAGTAGTAATGTATAGTAAACAGTTTTGTTGTAGGTGACGGGAGGTAAATAGCACCACTGCCAAAGACTTGACCAACAATATGCAGGACACACAATCTGTGTCGTCACGAACAGCCTCTGTAAACCCATCACGTACCTCATTGTAAAACTTCAGTACCCCCCTCCCACCCACTCCAACCCACCCACTCCAACTCTCCTACTCCAGACCCATGCCCACTATGCCTTCCCTCCTCCCTCTCCCTGGCAGTAAATTACAAAAGTTAAGGAACCAAAGCGCCCCTTCAGCTTACTAGATACCGATACCCAATGATTCCAGGAGCACTTATACTCAGTGATTCCTGGATCACTTATACTCAATGATTCCAGGAGCACTTATACCCAATGATTCCAGGAGCACTTATACTCAATGATTCCAGGAACACTTATAATCAATGATTCCATGAGCACTTATACCCAATGATTCCAGAAGCACTTATAATCAATGATTCCAGGAGCACTTATACTCAATGATTCCAGGAACACTTATACTCAATTATTCCAGGAGCACTTATACTCAATTATTCCAGGAGCACTTACACCCAATGATTCCAGGAGCACTTATACTCAATTATTCCAGGAGCACTTATACTCAATTATTCCAGGAGCACTTACACCCAATGATTCCAGGAGCACTTATTCTCAATTATTCCAGGAGCACTTATACCCAATGATTCCAGAGGCCTAATTCCAAATGATTTCAGGTACACTTATACCCAAAGATTTCAGGGGCACATAATTATATCCAGTGATCCCAGAGGCACTTAAACCCAGTGATTCTATAAGCAACTGATGACCAGTGAGTCTTGGGGCACGAAACCCCTTTGATTCTAGGTCAATTAACATCTCTAATTTTTAGGTATCTTCAGAAAATGAATATGAATTAAGGTTATCAAAATATTTTTCTAAGTGATAACTTGAGAACGCATCCTTTGATCGGCTTCAAACTTTCAGCACAGGTGTCTCTTTTTAAAGTAAAGCTTGCATTGTTATTGACTTGTGTAGATGACAATTTACTGATTTCATGCAAGCAAATGGCACAGCAGATTCCTAGCAAGAACTGAACAAAGACTCTTCTTATAGTCTTCAAACTCTCAACACATTTGTATCCTTATAAGAAGAAGGTTAGGATTGTTATTGTACCAAGTGGTGACAACTTGTTGAATATATTTTAAAAATATATTGTGAAGTAAGTTTTCCTTGTGATATATGGAGCATCTATGAGGTCACTGGTAAGAACATCTATGAGGTCACTGGTAAGAACATCTATGAAGTCACTGGTGAGGTCATCTATGAGGTCACTAGTGAGAGCATTTATGAGGTCACTGGTAAGAACATCTATGAGGTCACTGGTAAGAACATCTATGAGGTCACTGGTAAGAACATCTATGAGGTCACTAGTGAGGTAACTGGTGAGGTCATCTATGAGGTCACTGATGAGAACATATATGAGGTCACTGGTAAGAACATCTATGAGGTTACTAGTGAGGTCACTGGTGAGGTCATCTATGAGGTCACTGGTGAGTTCATCCATGAGGTCACTAATGAGGTCATCTTTGAGGCCATTGGTGAAGCCATCTATGAGGTTACTGGTGAAGTCATTGGTGAAAGTCATATATGAGGCCACTGGTGAGGTCATGTATGAGGCCACTGATGAGGTCATATATGATGCCACTGGTGAGGTCATGTATGAGGCCACTGATGAGGTCATATATGAGGCCACTGGTGAGGTCATACATGAGGTCACTTCTGAAGTCATATATGAGGGTATCTATGAAGTCACTGGAGAGGTCATCTATTAGGTCACTGGTGAAGTCATTTATGAGGCTACTGATGACATCTATGAAGTCACTGGTGAGATCATATGAGGCCACTGGTGAGGTCATCTATGAGGCCACTGGTGAGGTCATCTATGAGTCCATTGGTGAGGTCATCCATGATGTCACTGGTGAGGTCTTATATGATGCCACTGGAAAGGTCATCTATGAGGTCACTGGTGAAGATATCTATGAGGTCACGGGTGAGGTCATCTGTGAGGCCACTGGTGAGGTCATATATGAGGCCACTGGTCAGGTCATATTTCAGTTTCATATGTTTTCTGTTGTCTTAATATTTGTACTGTTCTTTGATAATGTGAAAAATCACGAATGCACCTGTAATATTATTTTCCACTGTGGTTATAATTCTTTTTTTACAAATTACTGTTTCTAGATTACCAGAGAAGTTTGAGTGTTTGTATTCTAATTATCTGTCAACATAAAATGTGAAAAAAAAAAATAAGAATAGTGGTTTAGAAAAATGTTCATCAGAAAGGGAAAAATACTGATTTTATTAACGGATTTGTATACGTAATATGACTGTTGTATTTATTACTGAATCTGCTGTAGTGGAATTAGATTAGTTGAAATGAGTCGCTAGGATAACACTTAGTATTTTATGTGTATGTAACAAGTAAAGCTGCTTTTGTTTGCTTAGACAATTTAACATATTTGCAGAAAATTATTTATATATATTAAGATATATGAATTTATTTTGATACTTTTGAAAGTTTTAAGAACTCTTGGTTTATTTCGAGGGTGCATGAGAGAGTTTGATAAATTTGTATTGGCAAACATTTGGTCTCTTTGACATCAACTGAACGAGAGAATAAATAACGTTTGTACACTAGAGAGAGAGAGAGAGTGAGAGAGAGAGAGAGAGAGAGAGAGAGAGAGAGAGAGAGAGAGAGAGAGAGAGAGAGAGAGAGAGAGAGAGAGAGAGAGAGAGAGAGAGAGAGAGAGAGAGAGAGAGAGAGAGAGAGAGAGAGTGTGGCTGGACGCGTGCTTTAGTCTCCCATGCAAAGGTATTACATATTTGCCTTTGCAAGGCCGCCAGAAGTAATGTGTGGAAGGCCCTATTGACTGTACAGAGGACCGTGAAGGGGAGGATATTTGGTTAGCTCTTCCTCCACGTCTTCCCTTTAGTTGTAGTATCTGCTAAAGTGTATTATGTATGGTACCAGCTGTAGTATCTGCTAAAGTGTATTATGTATGGTACCAGCTGTAGTATCTGCTAAAGTGTATTATGTATGGTACCAGCTGTAGTATCTGCTAAAGTGTATTATGTATGGTACCAGCTGTAGTATCTGCTAAAGTGTATTATGTATGGTACCAGCTGTAGTATCTGCTAAAGTGTATTATGTATGGTACCAGCTGTAGTATCTGCTAAAGTGTATTATGTATGGTACCAGCTGTAGCAGCTGCTAAAGTGTATTATGTATGGTACCAGCTGGAGTTAAGAGTGACTAATGGAAGACTAAGGCAACTGTAAAAGTATATAATTAAAGAGCCTATTGGAAGACTAAGGGTCTAAGGCAACTGTAACAGCACGTAATTAAAGAGCCTATTGGAAGGGGTCTAATTCAACTGTAACAGTATGTAATGTGAGTTTCGGTGATATCTTGATGTCAAGTATTCTTGAGGTGACTGTCGTAGTTAGTATAGCTTACTAGTGGTATTTATATTCCTCATATATAAAGTGGCATATAATATATACTTATATATTTTCCCCTTAGTAGTATGTATATCATATTTTCCAGTGGCTAAATATACCAATATCTGCCATTTATCTCACATTTATTTGGTGGCACAATATTTACTCCATTATTTCTTCATTTTATGTAATTTCCAGACATGTTTATGGTGACATGTAAGACATATGGCTTTCTTATTTCACTTCCGACACTATGGCTGTACAGTCTGGTATCTCTGCCAAGGATGGCCCCTTCCTACCACTTTCTTCAAACAGGAAAATAACGTTATTTTTAAAGGATTGAAGACTTTCAATAAATGCTTTAGGAAACTGATAAGTTGATAAATGAGTCACTTGTGCAACATTTGGGTATCTTTATCCTGGAAACGTTTCGCCAGTCACTGGATAGCGAAACGTTTCCAGGATATAGATGCCCCAAATGTTGCACAAGTGACTCATTTATGAGATTGAAGACCATTTAAAACAGAATATAAGTACCCAAAAAAAACGAAACACGTTTCTGTAGTTTCGATCAGATTAATAATAAAAATATACATATTTCTAATATTTAATCTTATTTTTTCTTGTTTTATCATTATCCTATAAATTATATTTATTAGAGCTTTGTGTTTATATCTGATGTTTTTCAAGATGTGTATTCCATGAAACATAGATGTGCCTTGATGCTTTCTTAATTTTTACTCCATATAACTCCATGGGTTGAATTCTAGTTCTAGGCCATGTTAAGGGTGTTGATCCACACCTCCTGGGCCTTTTGAAAGTGTTAAGCTACAGACGCTAGTTATTTTCATATCTAACTCCCTGTTTTTATATCTAAGTCCCTGTATTTATATCTAACTCCCAGTATTTATATCTAACTCCCAGTATTTATATCTAACTCCCAGTATTTATATCTAACTCCCAGTATTTATATCTAACTCCCAGTATTTATATCTAACTCCCTGTATTTATATCTAACTCCCAGTATTTATATCTAACTCCCAGTATTTATATCTAACTCCCAATATTTATATCTAACTCCCAGTATTTATATCTAACTCCCAGTATTTATATCTAACTCCCAGTATTTATATCTAACTCCCAGTATTTATATCTAACTCCCAGTATTTATATCTAACTCCCTGTATTTATATCTAACTTCCAGTATTTATATCTAACTCCCATTATTTATATCTAACTCCCAGTATTTATATCTAACTCCCAGTATTTATATCTAACTCCCAGTATTTATATCTAACTCCCAGTATTTATATCTAACTCCCAGTATTTATATCTAACTCCCAGTATTTATATCTACCTCCCAGTATTGATGTCTAACTCCCAGTATTTATATCTAACTCCCAGTATTATATCTAACTCCCATTATTTATTTCTAAACTCCCAGTATTTATATCTAACTCCCAGTATTTATATATAACTACCAGTATTTATATATAACTCCCAGTATTTATATCTAACTCCCAGTATTTATGTCTAACTCCCAGTATTTATATCTAACTCCCAGTATTTATGTCTAACGCCCAGTGTTATGTGTTTCTCGTGTATCGATGTACTGGAAGCTGAGACTATGAGATACATAAGTTATCTTTCTCTGATCATGTAGCGAAGGAAGCACATCAAGAGTGTTGACTCTCTCCAGGACGAACTGTCATTATGAGGTTGTGGTAACAAGAATTATCACGAAGTTGGAAGTGAACAAGAGGATCACTACACGTATTACCTATCAGAGGGTACACTATCTAACACTATCATGGGTTCCATTTCTCCGCTCAGTGAGTTTTTTACAATCGTTTCATTTAATATGCTTCCCCCAGTCATTACTGTCTTAATCTAGAAAAAAATCTATAACATTATATTGTTACATTAGTATTTACGAATCATCTGATATCAGGGTTTAGAGACTCAGGCACACTCAGTGATTGGGAGGAAATGTCCTTTTTATGTTGGTGGATAAATGTCGACTATTTGGGTCTACGGCAATCTTGTACCACAGAAACTATCTTAAGCCGAATTTAAAGCTAACATTTCTTCATCAGCGAGAATTAATACTTAAAACTGCCTCCTGGGGAAATAATAAACAAACTAAGAATGGTTTCTTAAGGAGAATTATAAACTAACTCTGCCTCCTTACCTGAACGATGCCTGAAAGTTACCTAAAGAACACCTTAAGGAAACCTGAAGAACACTTGAAGGACACCTGAAGGAAGCCTGAAGGATGCTTTCGGGGCTCTGTGCTGAACCAGGGCACCAGGTAGATTAGGACCTGGTCAAGCAGGCAGTCCTCAGCAAGAATCAGAAACTCGAACTGCATCATTGGAAAAAATTCGAAGCAAACACTGCCGCCTCAGCGACAACGTATAATGCCTCGTGCACTGCACTACTGTTTTGCAAGACAAGTCGCACAACCCCTCCACCCACCGGGTTCAACATGACAGCAGAGAAACTCATTCATATTGTGCTGCAGACGCACTTGTAACTTACAGAAGTTCATAGAAAACAATGCTTTGATCAGGACGACTCGGTATTTGACACCAGTGCCACCGAGACTGACACCAGAGGCTGTGAGACTGATACTAATACCAGCGAAACTGATAACAGAGCCAGTGAGACTGACAGCAGTGCCAGTGAGGCTGACAGCAGTGCTATGTGGTAGTGACTGCGGTCTTGATATCAAGCCGGCCAGACTCAGGCATCACACCACCACAGAATCGACAATACAGGGTCAATGGACCATGCCAGACAAAATATAGCCGCCGTCCGTTGCATTTTAGTGTTATGGTAGCCGGAACGAAACAATAGCGAGTGTGTACCCAACGTAAACATCATCATCCGGGGATTTGCCTGAAAAAAAGGGCAAAAACGAGGTGAAAAGAGTGTTTTTACGCTACTGGTCTCAAGCGAAAATGGATTTAGCGGACTTCGCAAGTAGAGAATTCGGCAACACGTGTTGGCTAAACTGGCCCAGTAATCCGGTCTCTCTCCTCGCCAGCGTGACTGGCGACACCATCAGTGGCTACTTGTCTCCTCATGGCAGCGCTGCTGCTATCACTCTCCCCTCTACTACCCCGGGGGTGAGAGAAGACAGGGATGAGAGGGAAGGAGGCAGGAAACAGAAAGTAGGGGGAAACGAGGTGGGGAAAAGAGAGGTAGGTTAAAGAAGGTAGAAAACAGGGAGAAGAGGGAAGAAGGTGGGAGGGAAAAAGAGGGGGAGGCTGAAGGATTAGGAAGATGGGGGTGAACAAACATGAAGGAGGGGAAAGGAAGAATTGAGAGAGCATGGAGCACGAGTGAGGGGCAGGGAGGAGGAGTGAGGGACGGGGAGGGGGTGGAGGGAAGGGGGAGGGGTTAGAGGGAAGGGAGAAGGGTGGAGGGAAGGGGGGATGGGGTGGAGGGAAGGGAGGAGGGCATATAAGCCTTGCTAAGTATACTGTTTGAAATTCTCGGGGAAATCGTAGCAAAAGAGCAGAAGAATAAATGGATATTCTTGGCACTGCGCTACAACAGTGGCTCCTTCCTAGCAGAAAGCCCAAGATTCTTTCAAGTGTAGTGTTGGGTCACAGGTCACACTGGAACACTTAGTAGAGTGGTGGGTCACAGGTCACATGGAACACTTAGAAAGTGTTGGGTCACAGGTCACACTGGAACACTTAGTAGAGTGTTGGGTCACAGGTCACACTGGAACACTTAGTAGAGTGTTGGGTCACACGTCACATGGAACACTTAGAAGAGTGTTGGGTCGCAGGTCACATGGAACACTTAGAAGAGTGTTGGGTCACAGGTCACATGGAACACTTAGAAGAGTGTTGGGTCACAGGTCACATGGAACACTTAGAAGAGTGTTGGGTCACAGGTCACACTGGAACACTTAGAAGAGTGTTGGGTCACAGATCACACTGGAACACTTAGTAGAGTGTTGGGTCACAGGTCACATGGAACACTTAGAAGAGTGTTGGGTCACAGATCACATGGAACACTTAGAAGAGTGTTGGGTCACAGATCACATGGAACACCTAGTAGAGTGTTGGGTCACAGGTCACACTGGAACACTTAGTAGAGTGTTGGGTCACAGGTCACATGGAACACTTAGTAGAGTGTTGGGTCACAGGTCACACTGGAACACTTAGTAGAGTGTTGGGTCACAGGTCACACTGGAACACTTAGTAGAGTGTTGGGTCACAGGTCACATGGAACACCTAGTAGAGTGTTGGGTGACAGGTCACATGGAACACTTAGTAGAGTGTTGGGTCACAGATCACACTGGAATAATTGATAATAGAGAGAGTTCCATCATAGGTCACGCTGAATCACAAGTCTCGCTGGATCACAAGTCTCGCTGGATCACAAGTCTCGCTGGATCACAAGTCACGCTGGATCACAAGTCACGCTGGATCACAAGTCTCGCTGGATCACAAGTCTCGCTGGATCACAAGTCTCGCTGGATCACAAGTCACGCTGGATCACAAGTCACGCTGGATCACAAGTCTCGCTGGATCACAAGTCTCGCTGGATTGCTAGTCGCGTTGGATCACAAGTCTCGCTGGATTGCTAGTCGCGTTGGATCGCTAGTCTCGATGGATCGCTAGTCTCGTTGTCTCGTTGGATCACTAGTCTCGCTGGATCACAAGTCTCGTTGGATCACTAGTCTCGCTGGATCACAAGTCTCGCAGGACCGCTAGTCTCTGTAGATCACAAGTCTCGCTGGATAGATAGTCCCTGTGGATCACAAGTCTTACTGGATCACAAGTCTTACTGAATCACAAGTCTTACTGGATCACAAGTCTCGCTGAATCTCTGGTTTCACTGATGACAAGTCTCGTTGGATCGATGAACTCGCTGGATCACAAGTCTCTCTGGATCACAAGTCTTGCTGGATCACAAGACTCGCTGGATCGCAAGTCTTGCTGGATCACAAGTCTTGCTGGATCACAAGACTCGCTGGATCACAAGTCTTGCTGGATCGCTAGTCTCGCTGGATAGCTAGTCTCTGTGGATCACAAGTCTCGCTGAAGCTCTGGTTTCGCTGGATCACAAGTCTCGCTGGATCAATGGTCTCACTGGATCGATGGTCTCGCTGAATCAAAAGTCTCGCTGGATCGCTAGTCTCACTGGATCACAACTGTCGCTGGATCACAAGTCTCGCTGGATCGCTGGTCTTGCTTGATCGCTAGTCTCGCTGGATCACTAATCTCGCTGGATCACAAGTCTCGCTGGATTGCTAGTCCCTGTGGATCACAAGTCTCGCTTGATCACAAGTCTCACTGGATCACAAGTCTCACTGAATCTCTGGTTTCGCTGGATCACAAGTCTCGCTGGATCAATGGCTCGTTGGATCGATGGTCTTGTTGTATCACAAGTCTCGCTGGATCGATAGTCTCACAAAATCACAAGTCTCTCTGGATTGCTAGTCTCGCTGGATGACAGGTCTCGCTGGATGACAGGTCTCGCTGGATGACATGTCTCGCTGGATGACAGGTCTCGCTGGATGACAGGTCTCGCTGGATGACAGGTCTCGCTGGATGACAGGTCTCGCTGGATGACATGTCTCGCTGGATGACATGTCTCGCTGGATGACAGGTCTCGCTGGATGACAGGTCTCGCTGGATGACAGGTCTCGCTGGATGACAGGTCTCGCTGGATGACTGGTCTCGCTTTATCACAGGTCTCGCTTTATCACAGGTCTCGCTTTATCACAGGTCTCGCTTTATCACAGGTCTCGCTTTATCACAGGTCTCGCTTTATCACAGGTCTCGCTTTATCACAGGTCTCGCTTTATCACAGGTCTCGCTGGATGACAGGTCTCGCTGGATGCCAGGTCTTGCTGGATGACAGGTCTCGCTGGATCACAGGTCTCGCTGGATCACAGGTCTCGCTGGATCACAGGTCTCGCTGGATCACAGGTCTCGCTGGATCACAGGTCTCGCTGGATCACAGGTCTCGCTGGATCACAGGTCTGGCTGGATCATTTATTAAAGGAGACTATCAGTTTAAGGCGGGGGGATGGGGGAGCATTTTTCTGCCAAGGGTGATATTTGGATTCAAGACATGAAAATGGATACGAAATAACTAATCTCATTTAAGAAGCATACAACTTTTCAAAATTTGTTGATCAGTGATATAGAAGCGTTCAAGGTCTGTATTAAATATGTACCATTTAGGAAACCTACAAGAAGTTAGATATAGCTTTAGGAGCAGGAAAGAGTGGACCTAGTAGCGACCTGTGAAGAGGCAGGGCCAGAAGCTTTGAATCGACCCTTGCAACCACAATTATGTGAGTACACACACACACACACACACACACACACACACACACACACACACACACACACACACACACACACACACACACACACACACAAGAAATAAAAATGTGAGTGCAGCAGCTGATATAAACTGTGCCAGATTCACTTAAGTGAATGTAACCTGACCTGGCTGGGTCGGGGCATTGGCTTAAGCCTGTCGGAGACTTGGACCTGCCTCGCATGGGCCAGTAAGCCTGCTTCAGTGTTCCTTCTTTCTTGTGTTCTTATGTTCTTATGTCACCTTACGAAAGCAGACAAAGCAAATGCGATAGTAATTATGGACAAAGTAGATTATAGGGGAAAAATAACATTATTAGAAGACAGGGGAACTGACGTGCCCCTTAAACGCCATAACAACTACAAGTTCTCAACACTACTGTAACACACTGGATAAAAATGTATCAGTGAATAAAGTTTTAACAAATTGGAAGGTGCCAAACTGTCCCATGTCTCTACTTTGTCTTCCTGATTTGGTCGCTATTCACCGAAAGAGAAGTTTGTAGTTTTGAAGGAAAGTGGCTGGATAAAAGATCTTTTTTTCTTCTGTGGTGACCGAATCTATCGTGTGGTTAAGCTTGACACCTAAGTCACGAATTAAGCCGTTGCGTCACAGCGAGTCAAGACATTAAAAATCAAACATATTTTATCAACTTCGATATCATTTCGGATCAGGACTTCTAAAGAATATCCCCACCTAAGTAAGACTATTTTTCCTGTTACTTTTACGGAAACGATATGTGTGTAGCTGGATATTCCACTCTGGCAGGGTTAGAAACCAAAGAAATTGAGTCAACAGTACAATATGTTTAATGCACCATCGTGACCCACACTCCGTTAGCAGTCACACAATACACATAGATTTAATATTGATCAGATTAATTTGTTGTGTATTTGATTAATAAAATATATTTTCTTAAACTGAATCAATATGGCTTGACTATAAAAATCAGACACTAGAAATCATCTCTCTTGTATTTTGTTTTATACTTGGTGATAAACACTGGGACTGGATGTTAGGGTTATGTTATTGCACTTTGCCAAGGGGAAAATAATGAAGACAATCATTCCCAATAAAACCACCCGAGATGTCTTCATCACCCTTTCTCAACACAAAACAACAACTTCTGAAAATATAAATACCTCCGAAAGTCAATCCACTATCACTTACTCCCAAAATTCCCCATATGTCAAGCCACACCACTTATCCCTCAACCCACATCCAATAAAAAAAAAGTGTTGTTGATCCACCTATTTGCCCCAAATACACCTCAAAACAAAGCATAATAAGAGAGAGAATGATCATAATATAGTATGTAAACACATGGAATAAGAAACAAAAATAATATGAAAGACTGCATGTGGTACAGTGCGTGTTTGGCCAATCATCAGCTAGTAATATTATACTCAGAGAAAAACATCAAAGAGAACCACTGTCCAGTACGTGTTTTCATACGAATGAAGAACAGAGGTGTCATTATATATACTAATTATCAAAGGGACGAAAGAAGCAGGAGCTGTGACAAATGCAATGCTTCTAACAAGCAGCCAAGTAATAAGAAAAAAATGAATCAACAGGGGTGGAGGAACAGCACTGTAGGTCAGGAACTCCAGCAGCTTCTAGGAAATGGGCGAGATGTAGTGATGAAAAGTGATCTTACGAAGAAAGCACAGTCACTACTTGGAGGGCACAAAGGTGTAGATATATTTTATAACCTTCCACTAAATAGCAGCAGACTGAGACAGGAGAAATAAGATAAAAGCCGTATTATAAATCCCATCGACTATGCGTAAATGTGTGTCTGAAGGACCAAAGGTGAAACGACTTATTATGGAAAATTTTAACCACAAGGAAACAGATTTATGTAATTCGTAACCACTTGAAAACTTGGACTGCCAGACGCCTGGAGAGATAACCTGACGTTGATAGTGATGGAGAGCTTCCTATGTCAGCATGTAAATACGAGAGAGCTAGAGCGAGAGAGCAAGAGAGCGAGAGAGCAAGAGAGCGAGAGCGAGAGAGCAAGAGAGCGAGAGCGAGAGAGCAAGAGAGCGAGAGCGAGAGATAGTGGCTCGATCTGATATTTACCTCAGATGTGGTAGACAAAAATAACAGACCAGAGGGTTCCCCTGGGGTCAACAGAGGGGGATTTAGACCTCTGAAGCCTCTAGGCTCCAAGACTTTGGAAATCTTTTCGCTTCTCTTTGTTTATATTGGCATAAAAAAAAATCCATGTATCACGCTGTGAACCTTTCTTTAACTTTCTTTAAATAACGTATTTTTTTTTTCAAAATTAAGCAAGAAAAGTCACAAATTTACTTCTCGAACTTTTGAGACAGAAAATTTATCTACCAATAAAGAAAAAAATACATTTTCTTGACAAAATAATATTGTTTGTATATAAGGATCAGTACATTCAAAAGTCTCAGACACTATGTTTCTTTCTCGTATTTTATATGGAAAGTTTCTGAAAAGAATTTCTCGCCTTTACGGTCAGAATATGGCATAGTTAGAATAATCCTGGAAGCTTTGGCGACACTGAAAAAAACGTTTACTTAATAAAATTCAATTCATGACATCCATGACTTGGGAACTTCTATTATTTTCCGTAGTTCCATGACTCTGTTCGTCACACGTTCATAAAAATGGACTAATGTCGTCAGATTAGTTTTTTTTGCATGATTTCTGTCTTTAAAATCTACATTCTTGTAGTGAAAAGAGAGGGAGGGGGGACCTTAGTTTGTATACGTTTATTGTCACAGAGATATTCATGATGATGTAACCCTCACGTGTAATTATGACTGATTGGGTTTTAAATTTATATTGGTGGGTAAATGTATATACTTCAGTACACATGCTTTATCAACTTGCTTTCTACGACGCTTCACTTATCGTGACTCACAAAATCGTAATAACTAGATTGTAAATAAATCACATGTCTGGCCTGTGAGTTTTAGGACTCGCTTGTACACAGGTTCAAACCCCACCCGTTCCCTGAAATATTTTTCTTCACTTATCGTTTATTTTCAGTTTTAGGTAACGCGGCTCATTCTCAGTTTCAATCTGGATCATCGCTATTATCTTCTTACCCCGTCCTTCAAAGTTATAAGTTTTTGCAAAACGCCCGGATAAATT
This sequence comes from Cherax destructor, assembly GCA_009830355.1. NCBI lineage: Eukaryota > Metazoa > Arthropoda > Malacostraca > Decapoda > Parastacidae > Cherax > Cherax destructor. The sequence goes on from WNWK01011557.1 coordinate 25,369, forward strand.
TTGTGAAAAACTTCATACTTTCTACAACATTCTTCAGCACGCACATGTAATTCAGCTGTCGGCAGTAGATTACCTTGACATATGCTTTCGAAAACAGTGGTCTAAAATACCTGAAGACGGTTTCTAGTTCACACAATCTAGATGAAATATTTGTAGCTTCTGTCTGAGTGTAACATTTCTGATCAACATCACCTAAGAATATTATGAATATTATGCGAATATATTTCACCTGTTAAGTAAAAGGACACAAATGCAACTAATGTGACATTTTATTGTGGCAACGTTTCGCTCTCCAGGAGCTTTCTCAAGCTTCTGGAGAGCGAAACGTTGCCACAATAAAATGTCACATTAGTTGCATTTGTGTCCTTTTACTTAACATATTGTCGGTAATTCTACCAATATTATTACATATTTCACCTGGCCCATGACCTGTAGACTATTTCGTGTCAGCGAGCGACTCTGCTAGAATCACTTTCATACTCTCAAATTGTGCCTTCAAGGTATCAGGCGGATCCATCTGTAGACAGAAACTGACAGAAAGGTATACATCCTCTGAACTGGTAAAAGTCTTGAACTAAGATTAAAACAACATAAATATAGCATTAGAATTGGACAAGATTCTAATGCTCTATTTATTCATGTGAGAGACTTTAACCATCCAATTGATTTTCACAATGCTGAGAAGGTTGTATCAAGCAAGTCCATGGTTGAGAGGAATATAATAGAATCGTGTTTCATTAAAAGCAGTTTTGAAAATAATATGAATATTTCTTTTGGTTTATATAAATTGGATTCATTTATAATTAATAAAATTTGGGAAGAATTTAATGATAAATTGGAATAATCTTAATTCTTGGGAAGAGTTTCAGGTCATTTCTTATGTTCCTCTTCACAGAGTCGTGCGTTGTTACGCTACTGTGAGGTGTTGTCTTTGTTAGTGTGATGTGACTGTGAGGTGTATTCTGCCTCTTTATAAGCCTTCTTCTCACGTTTCCTTTTATAGTTCCTTGATAATGTGAGTAGTCACGAAAGCGCTTGGAATTCTTCTATTTTTTCATAGTGGTTGTTTTGCATATATATATATATATATATATATATATATATATATATATATATATATATAAAGAGAAGAGAGAGAGAGAGAGAGAGAGAGAGAGAGAGAGAGAGAGAGAGAGAGAGAGAGAGAGAGAGTTAATAAACAAGAATAATGTCTCACAAAACAGATGTCCGGTACAAATCCAAACAACCAGAATTATTTGAAAAATTGCACAACAATACTGCAACAACTTGAACACAGATGCTGCAACAACTCGGCCAACTCCAGAGTATCTATAAAAAAACGCAGCAAGACTTGGGCTGCGGGGTAATATTCTCAATGGAGATGTCTCTTCCATATTCTTCATCATTTTTCCACTATCTCTGCCAACACGAAGTGAAGCTGAACCACTCTTGAGCTGCCTCTCAACCCACACCCACACTTTCCATCCATTTTTTTTTATTCCTTTTAACATTTCCTTTCGTTGTAGCACTTTCTTCATCCTCTGAAGAATAATTTAGTTGGTCATCTTCTCTGGTGGCGAAGACAAATTTTCTGTTATCTCTTCGGCTCTCCTTTTTTTTCCTTCGATTTACGACAATTGTCTCTGTGTATCACTGTAACAGCTGTGTATCCCTTTAACAGCTGTGTATCCCTGTAACAGGCACAAAGACATCTTTTATCTCCATTCTTTAATTCTTTTATTTCTTTGCATGTAGTTATCATGTCACGTCTGTGCTTCAGTGTGACCATTTTTTTTAACTCTTCTTTAGAACTTTACTATTTATATGTTTCGTTAGGTTAGCTTAGGTTAACTTAGGTTAGGTTAGGTTAGCTTAGGCTTAGGTTAGGTTAGGTTAGCTTAGGTTAACTTAGGTTAGGTTAGCTTAGCTTAGGTTAGGTTAGATAAGGTTAGGTTAGGTTAGCTTAGGTTAACTTAGGTTAGGTTAGGTTAGCTTAGGTTAGGTTAGATAAGGTTAGGTTAGGTTAGCTTAGCTTAGGTTAGGTTAGGTTAGGTTAGGTTAGCTTAGCTTAGGTTAGCTTAGCTTAGGTTAGCTTAGGTTAGATTATTATTATTATTATAATCAAATAGAAGCGCTAAACCACAGGGGTTATACAGCGCTGCAGAGCTTAGGTTAGAGAACCAGACAGCAGTTACATGTTGCAGCTACACAATGCATGTTATAAACGGCCCTTTAGTAAGTCACCATCCATTTATTTGAACTTTATTTCACGTGTGTCACACAATATTGTTTTTTATGATGCGTCTATGACGTTGTTTAGTTAATAACAACAATTAAGTACCTCTCTCTCTCTCTGTCTCTCTCTCTCCCTCCCTCTTTCTGATTATTTCAACATTGTGTTACAGGGACAATATTCTTCACGTAGTTTGATTACGTCATCTTCTACATCCATTACATGATATTAATCTACATTAGTTTCTATTTCTTCAGATCATCCAAGATATTTTGAGGAGATTTACAGTCGTGTTTAATGCTTAATTTACAGGACAATTTTTGAATGCTCTGGAAATGTATTAATATACGTACGTACGTGCGCACGAACGTACTGACCTAGTTGTGGTTGCAGGGGTCGAGTCACAACTCTTGGCCCCGCCTCTTCACTGGCAGCTCTATGGTCACTCCTCATGCTCCATGAGCTTTATCATACCTCTTCTTAAAGCTATGTATGGTTCCTGACTCCACTACATCACTTCCCAGACTATTCCACTTAAAGATATCTCTGTGACTGAAGAAATAATTCCTAACATCCCTGTGATTCATCTGAGTCTTCAACTTCCAACTGTGATCCCTTGTTGCTGTGTCCCATCTCTGGAACATCCTTTCTCTGTCCACCTTGTCGATTCCTTTTAGTATTTTATATGTCGTTATCATATCCCCGCTATCTCTCTTGCCCTCCAGTGTCGTCAGGTCGATTTCCCTTAACCTCTCCTCGTAGGACATGCCCCTTAGCTCCGGGACTAGTCTTGCTGTAAACCTTTGCATCTTTTTCTAATTTCCGTACGTGCTTGGCTAGGTGTGGGTTCAAAACTGGTGCTGCATACTCCAATACAGGCCTAACGTACACGGTGTACGGGGTCCTGAACGATTCCTTATTGAGATGTCGGAATCATGTTCTTAGGTTTGCTAGGCGCTTGTATGCTGCTGCAGTTATTTGGTTGATGTGCGCCTCAGGAGATGTGCCCGGTGTTATACTCACCCCAAAATCCTTTTCCTTGAGTGAGGTTTGTAGTCTCTGGCCCCCCTAGTCTGTACTCCATATGCGGTCTTTCTTGCCCTTCGCCAATCTTCATGACTTCCACTTGGTGGGGTTGAACTCCAGGATCCAGTTTCTGGACCAGGCATGTAGCCTGTTCAGATCCCTTTATAGTTCTGTCTGGTCCTCGTCCGATTGAATTTTCATCAACTTCACATCATCTGCAAACAGGGACACTTCTGAGTCTATTCCTTCCGTCATGTCGTTCACATATACCAGAAACAGCACTGGTCCTAGGACTGACCCCTGTGGAACCCCGCTCGTCACAGGAGCCCACTCTGACACCTCGTCACGTACCATGACTCGCTGTTGTCTTCCTGACTGGTATTCCTTGATCCATTGTAGTGCGTTCACTGTTATCCCTGCCTGGTCCTCCAACTTTTGGACTAATCTCTTGTGTGGCACTGTGTCAAACGCCTACTTACAGTCAAAGAAAACGCAATCTACCCACCCCTCTCTCTCTTGTCTCCAGTAGTTTTGTGACACAGGATTTCCAGTCCGCGAAACCGTGCTGGTTGTCGTTGATATGCTCATTCCTTTCTAGGTGTTTCACCACTCTTCTGATAATCTTCTAAATGACTATGCAAACTATACAGGTCAGTGACACTGGTCTGTAGTTTAATGCTTCGGGTCTATTTCCTTTTTTAAGAATGGGACTACATTTGCTGTCTTTCATACCTCATTTAGTCGCCCTGTTTTTATAAATGTGTTGAAGATTGTTATTGGTACACATAGCGCCTCTGCTCCTTCTCTCAGGACTCCATCGGCTTTGAGGTATCTAGCTCGCTTAGCAGCCTCTTTACCTCTTCCTCGGTTGTATGTATTGTGTCCAGCACTTGACGGTGTACCCCACCTCTCCGTCTTTCTGGAGTCCCTTCTGGATCCTCTATGAACAATTGTGTGTGTGTGTGTGTGTGTGTGTGTGTGTGTGTGTGTGTGTGTGAGTGTGTGTTTGTGTGTGTGTACTCACCTATTTGTACTCACCTATTTGTTTGTTGTTGCAGGGGTCGAGTCATAGCTCCTGGCCCCACCTCTTCACTGATTGTTACTAGGTCCTCTCTCTCCCTGCTCCATGAGCTTTATCAAACCTCGTCTTAAAACTTTGTATGGTTCCTGCCTCCACTACGTCACTTTCTAAGTTATTCCACTTCCTGACAACTCTATGACTGAAGAAATACTTCCTAACATCCCTTTGATTCATCAACTCCCACAACTTCCGACCGTGACCCCTTGTTTCTGTGTCACCTCTCTGGAACATCTTGTCTCTGTCCACCTTATCTATTCCTCGCAGTATTTTATATGTCGTTATCATGTCTCCCCTAACCCTCCTGTCCTCTAGTGTCGTCAGGCCGATTTCCCTTAAACCATATTCGTAGGACAATCCCCTTAGCTCTGGGACTAGTCTTGTTGCAAACCTTTGCACTTTCTCTAATTTCTTGACGTGCTTGACCAGGTGTGGGTTCCAAACTGGTGCTTGCTACATATTCCAGTATGGGCCTGACGTATATGGTATACAGAGTCTTGAACGATTCCTTAGTGGGGTATTGGAACGCTATTCTTAGGTTTGCCAGCCGCCCGTATGCTGCAGCAGTTATCTGATTGATGTGTGCCTCAGGAGATGTGCTCGGTATTATACTCACCCCAAGATCTTTTTCCTTGAGTGAGGTTTGCAGTCTTTGGCCACCTAGATTATACTATGTCTGCGGTCTTCTTTGCCCTTCCCCGATATTCATGACTTTACATTTGGCAGGGTTAAAGTCAAGGAGCCATTTACTGGACCAGGCTTGTAGCCTGTTTAGGTCTCTTTGTAGTCCTGCCTGATCCTCAACTGATTTAATTCTTCTCATTAACTTCACATCATCTGCAAACAGGGACACTTCTGAGTCTATCCCTTCCGTTATGTCATTCACATATACCAAAAACAGTACAGGTCCTAGGACTGACCCTTGTGGAACCCAACTCGTCACAGGTGCCCACTCTGACACCTCGTCACGTACCATGACTCGTTGTTGCCTCCCTGTCAGATATTCCTTGATCCATTGCAGTGCCTTTCCTGTTACGTGTGCCTGATCCTCTAGCTTTTGCATTAACCTCTTGTGAGGAACTGTGTCGAACGCCTTCTTGCAGTCCAAGAAAATGCAGTCTATCCACCCCTCTCACTCGTGTCTTACTTCTGTTACCTTGTCATAAAACTCCAGTAGGTTTGTGACACAGGATTTTCCTTCCCTGAAACCGTGCTGGTTGTTGTTTACAAGCTTGTGTCTTTCTAGGTGCTCCACCACTCTCCTCCTGATGATCTTCTCCATGACTTTGCATACTATACACGTCAGTGACACAGGTCTGTAGTTTAATGCCTCGTGTCTGTCTCCTTTCTTAAAAATTGAGACTACATTTGCCATCTTCCACACCTCAGGTAGTTGCCCAGTTTCAACGGATGTGTTGAAGATTTTTGTTAGTGGCACACACAACATCTCTGCTCCCTCTCTAAGGACCCACGGAGAAATGTTGCCAGGTCCCACCGCTTTTGAAGTTTCGAGTTCACATAGCAGCTTCTTCACCTCCTCCTCGGTTGTGTGTATTTCATCCAGCACTTGTTGGTATACCTCCCTATTCTGAATTCCAGGAGTCCTTACTGTCTACTCTGTAAATACTTCTTTAAATTTCATGTTGAGCTCCTCACATACCTCTTGGTCGTTTCTTGTGAACTCCCCACCTTCCTTTCTCAGCCTGATTACCTGGTCCTTGACTGTTGTTTTCCTCCTGATGTGGCTGTACAACAACTTTGGATCAGACTTGACTTTTGATGCTATATCATTTTCGTACTGTCGCTGAGCCTCCCTTCTTACCTGTGCATATTCGTTTCTGGCTCTTCGGCTAATCTCTTTATTTTCTTGGGTCCTTTGTCTTCTGTACTTTTTCCATTCTCTAGTGCACTTAGTTTTTGCCTCCCTACACCTTTGGGTGAACCAAGGACTCGTTCTGGTCTTCCCGTTACTTCTGTTTCCCTTGGGGACAAACCTCTCCTCTGCCTCTTTGCATTTGGTTGTCACATATTCCATCATTTCTTTTACTGTTTTTCCTGCCAATTCTCTCTCCCACTGAACGTCTTGTAGGAAGTTTCTCATGCCTGTGTAGTCCCCCCTTTTGTAGTTTCGTTTCTCCCTTCCTATTTCTGCTCCCCTCTCCACTTGTAGCTCAACTATATAATCAAAACGCAGAACCAAATGATCACTAGCTCCAAGGGGCCTTTCATACGTGATATCTTCGATGTCCGAACTACTCAAGGTGAATACAAGGTCCAGTCTTGCTGGATCATCCTCACCTCTCTCTCTGGTAGTGTCTCTAACATGTTGATGCATGGGGTTTTCCAGTACCACATCCATCATCTTGGCTCTCCATGATTCAGGACCCCCGTGGGGCTCCAGGTTTTCCCAGTCAATCTCCTTGTGATTGAAATCACCCATAACTAGTAACTTTGCTCTCCCCATGTGGGCTCTTCTGGCCACCTCGGCTAGTGTGTCTACCATTGCTCTGTTGCTCTCGTCGTATTCTTCTCTTGGCCTTCTGCAGTTCTGTGGCGGGTTGTACATTACAGCAATTACCACCTTATGGCTCTCAGACTGAATTGTTCCTACTATGTAGGCTTTTTCGCCCATTCCATCCATTCCTTCCACTTCCTCAAATCCCCACCTGTTCTTAATGAGCAGTGTAACTCCTCCTCCCCGTCTGCTCCCTCTATCTTTCCTGAGGATTTGATATCCGGGTGGAAAGATTGCATCTGTTATCATCCTGGTGAGTTTCGTTTCTGTGAGGGCTATTATGTCTGGGGATGTCTCCTTTATCCTTTCATGCCACTCCTCACATTTATTTGTTATACCATCTGCTTTTGTATACCAAACCTTCAACTTCTTTTCTAATACCGTAGTCTGGGGGGTACGTTGGGGTTGGGAAAGTGGGAGACCTGATGAGGAGATATGGGTGGTTGGTGTGAAGGTGGAGTTTGTAATGAGGTGGGTGGAAGCATTGGGTATGGCATGTGTGTTTTGGTCTAGATTGTTTGGCTGCATTGGGGTTGTCCAGGTTGGGGGACATCTGAAGGTGATTGTATTTGGGCTTCCTCCTGAGTCTGGGTTCTCCTGTCCATCTCTCTTTCCTCCGTTTGTCTCTGTACCCGTGTTCTGTCGTGTGTGTGTGTGTGTGTGTGTGTGTGTGTGTGTGTGTGTGTGTGTGTGTGTGTGTGTGTGTGTTTGTCGTTCCTACTTCTGATATATATTTATTATAATAATTGTTCAGCTTTTAGTAGTTGTGACATATAAAAAAAAACTTAAGAAATCCTGTAGATACTTCATCGCAGTTTACTATAAGCAGAAACCAAAAGTTTGTCAGACACTATGGAAAAATCTTAGAGTTTTAGGAAATATTTACATGCTAGAATATGTATAGTGTATATAAATGATCAATTTTATGTACGTTTTAGAAGACGTAAACACAATTTGTTGGCTTTCATCAAGCATTGAAAGAGCCAGGCAGTACAGGATCAGTCATGCGTGAATGTAATTGGGGATGCCTAAGGTTATGTTACTCTGAGAGCAGGGTAGGTCACTCAGAGAGCAGGGTAGGTCACTCAGAGAGCAGGGTAGGTCACTCAGAGATCAGGGTAGGTCACTCAGAGAGCAGGGTAGGTCACTCAGAGAGCAGAGTAGGTCACTCAGAGAGCAGGGTAGGTCACTCAGAGAGAAGGGTAGGTCACTCAGAGAGCAGGGTAGGTCACTCAGAGAGCAGGGTAGGTCACTCAGAGAGCAGGGTAGGTCACTCAGAGAGCAGGGTAGGTCACTCAGAGAGCAGGGTAGGTCACTCAGAGAGCAGGGTAGGTCACTCAGAGAGCAGGGTAGGTCACTCAGAGATCAGGGTAGGTCACTCAGAGAGCAGGGTAGGTCACTCAGAGATCAGGGTAGGTCACTCAGAGAGCAGGGTAGGTCGCTCAGAGAGCAGTGTAGGTCACAGGACAAGGATGGGTACTGTCCAGTTATTGCTTTCAAACCAAAACCCACAACCAGAAAGCTCTTGATGTCACACAACCATTTATAAAAGATGAACATATAGAATTTCGTGGCAGAATTTGGGATGGAAATGTGGGACTAGTTTTGTCATCAGAAACTACCTATTGATTATTAAATTTCAACGTTATTCAGACAGTTGCAAAAAATTAATGCAATCTTTAGTTTTTAATTATAATTTCTTTATTAACACATTGGCCGTTTCCCACCATGGCAGGGTGGCCCGAAAAAGAAAAACTTTCACCATCATTCACTCCATCGCTGTCTTGCCAGAGGCGTGCTTACACTACAGTTATAAAACTGCAACATTAACATCCCTCCTTCAGAGTGCCGACACTGTACTTCCCATCTCCAGGACTCAAGTCCAACCTGCAGGTTTCCCTGAATCCCTTCGTAAATGTTACCTTGCTCACACTCCAACAGCACGTCAAGTTCTAAAAAATCATTTGTCTCCATTCACTCCTAACATGCTCACGCATGCTTCCTGGAAGTCAATAATCCCATTTAATTCTTCCCAATGAAACTCACCTATTCCCTTCAGCTTTGTTTCGCTTAGAGCCACATCCAACTTCTTTTCATTCATAATATTAGCCCCCATCTCTTTCTTATCATCTGCATTCAAACATCCCAGTTTCATAAAGTTTTTCTTCACTTTTTTAGTATTTTATACAAGAGAAGGGGTTACTAGCCCATTGCTGCCGGCATTTTAGTCGCCTCATACGACACACATGGCTTAGGGAGGAAAGATTGTTTTCCACTTCCCCATGGAGAACAGATAAAATAAAGAAGAACAAGAACTATTAAGAAAAAGGAAAAACCTAGATGTGTGTATGTATATATATGCACGTGCATGCTGTGTAGTGTGACCTAAAGTGTATGTAGAGGTAGCAAGATATACCTGTTATCCAGCGTGTTTATCAGACAGAAAAAAGACACAAGCAATTCTACCATCATGTAAAGCAATTACTGGTTTCTGTTTCACACTTGGCAGGACGGTAGCACCTTCCTAGGTGGTTGCTGTCTACCAACCTACTAACACAGGACGGTACTACCTCCCTGGGTGGTTGCTGTCTACCAACCTACTACCACAGGACGGTAGCACCTCCCTGGGTTGTTGCTGTCTACCAACCTACTAACACAGGACGGTAGTACCTCCCTGGGTGGTTGCTGTCTACCAACCTACTAACGCAGGACGGTAGTACCTCCCTGGGTGGTTGCTGTCTAGCCTACTACCACAGGACAGAAGTACCTCTCTGGGTGGTTGCTGTCTACCAACCTACTACCACAGGATGGTAGCACATCCCTGGGAGGAGGATGTCTACCAACCAACTACCACAAAGCGGCAGTACCTCCCTGGGTGGTTGCTCTCTACCAACCTACTACCAGAGGACAGTAGCGCCTCCCTGGGTGGTTACTCTCTACCAACCTACTATCACAGGACCGCAGTACCTCCCTGGGTGGTTGCTGTCTACCAACCTACTACCACAGGACAGTAGTACCTCCCTGGGTGGGTGCTGTCTACCAACCTACTAACACAGGATGGTAGTACCTCCCTGGGTGGTTGCTGTCTACCAACCTACTCCCACAGGACGGTAGTACCTCCCTGGGTGGTTGCTGGCTACCAACCTACTACCACAGGACGGTAGTACCTCCCTGGGTGGTTGCTGGTTACCAACCTACTACCACAGGACGGTAGTACCTCCCTGGGTGGTTGCTGGCTACCAACCTACTACCACAGGACGGTAGTACCTCCCTGGGTGGTTCCCTGGGTGGTTCCCTGGGTGGTTGCTGGCTACCAACCTACTGCCTACAATTTTTAATATCTCCATTATTTACCGATCAATTCATATTTTCAAAGTTTTTTAAATACTTTTAAGACCTAAACTCTTAGGCCTAACTGTATTTACCCTAAAATAAAGGACTTCTCGAATGTCTTCATGTTTATAGTTCTAAACACTATGTGTACTTTTCCCCTCAAGGGAAGTTCCTTCACGCTGATGAGGGGCTCTTGATCTAGGAAATTGGACCTTTGCTCCAGTTCTTTGAATTGAGCTTGAGTACCTTCCACCACCCCCGCACAGGCGCTGTGTAATCCCTACGGGTTTAGCGTTCCCCCATGATTATAATAATAATGTTAAGTAAAAGGACACAAATGCAACTAATGTGACATTTTATTGTGGCAACGTTTCGCTCTCCAGGAGCTTTCTCAAGCCGTTACAAGCGATAATGGACACAGTGGGCTTATATATACTCTTAAAGTGAGGTGAAATACTAGTGGTGGTCGAAGTAGTAGTGATATAAGTAGTAGTAGTAGTAGTAATACAATAAGGTAGAACAATCAATATGCACATGAGTAAAAGGTGATAAAACAAATACTTGGGTAGTATAACAATAGGTTAGACAAATATTTCTGCTGGAGGTTGAAATATAGAAGGCCTGTAGGAGTATTCCACATCTACGATGTGCTTGTGATGAATTAGCAGGAAAGACTATGTGATGGTAGGGTTAACTGTTTTCAGGAGGATTCTTGCTAAGACTTCAGAGATGGTGAAGCTGCCTTTGTTTTGTTTAATTGTGTTAGAAACAGAGATAAGTGCTGATTCAAGGCATTTGCGTCTACGGAAATTAGTTTCTTTGATTACTAGTCGGGCGTCTTTGAATTTCATGAGATGATTGTTGGAATTTCGGTGTTGTACGCAGGCGTTGTTCAGGTTATCGTTTCTGCATGCATTAATGTGTTCATTGATGCGTGTTTCGAAGTTCCTTGCTGTTTCTCCTACATAAATTCTGTCGCAGCCTCCACAGGGTATAGTGTAGACCCCTGCGTTGACTGGTTCATGGTGCTTGGATTTAGTCCTGGTTAGATCCTTAATAGAAGTACTGGAAGCGATTGCGACTCTAGTGTTAGCTTGTGCAAATACTTTAGAAATGTTGGATGCAACCTGGCTGTTGGGAAGAATTATAACTTTGTTTGGAGTGGTGTTGACGCGTGGAGAATTAATGATCTGAAGAGCTCTTTTCTTGCAATCTTTGATGAAAAAGGAAGGAAAATGTAACTCAGTGAAGGTTTGGTGAATGTATGTGTACTTTTCTTGATCTGAAATAAAAATTTGTCGTGAGCTTTAGAGTATCAACCTGGATACAGAGGTTCGAGTGTGTCTTGAGTTTACTGAAGCTACCATAAGTAGCTACCATTAGTGACTTTCTGCTTGCCATATATGAGTCTGTGATGAAGTAGCAGCCTTGTGGTCCGACTGTTGTTTTTTGAAGAAAGACTAAAAAGGCAAAATACCGAGACTGGAACAATTCACAAATAACCCAGACACACAAGACTGAAAATCGCGACGACGTTTCTGTCCGACTTGGACCATTGACTTGGCTCCCTTCGCTTCGCGCTTGTGTGTGAATAGTTAATGATCCAAGACGGACCGAAACGTTGTCATAAGTGTCGTTCTCCTATGTGTGGGTTATCTGTGTATTACTGTTATTTGTGCATCAAACAACAGTCTTCTTCAGGTTAGTCACATTTCAAAAGGATAACACTTCTTTTGTTATTCTGAAACTTGGTCTTGTTTGATGAACCTGTGAGCCTCAACTCATCATCTGGCAGGAAGGTTTTCTGAAGTAATTTAGGAGCCAGACATAGAAACCTTCATATTTGAATTTATATTGAAACTTGACTCTGTAAAAGCATCATTAACTGATTAAAAAAAAATACGCTGCGATTGGTTCTTAGAGAGAAGACTGTTGAGAAAACTTTATATAATATACCAATCGTGTCCCATTAAATAAGCCTGATTCGAAAAAGAAACGTTCTTACCATCACTCTATTAGTGCCATGCCAGAGGAGTGCCGAGATAAAAGCTCAGATACCCCTGCAAATTGTCATATCCCCATCCCTACTTCAGAGTGCAGGCAATGTACTTTCCGCCTCCAGGACTCAAAATCAGGCTACCCGGCTTCTGTAAATCCCTTCATGAATGTTACTTTGCTCACATCCTAAATCATTAAAAACCACGTGCCTCCATTCATCCCTGTCTATCACGCTGACACATGTCTGTTGGATGTCCAAGCTCCTCGCATACAAAACCTTCCTTACCCTATACCTCAAATCTGTAGGACGACCCCTGCACCTCCTTCCTTCCACAACAGATTTATGCACCCTTCAATTCATTCTGTTTTGTTCCATCCACTCTATATGTTCAAACCACTTCAATATTGCCTCATTAACATTTCCTTCTAATTTCCAAACTATAAATTATCTGCATAGTATTGACACCACTCATTGCTTTCAGAAAAGACATCACTACTTCGGGCCTTTTTGCTGAAACGTTTAAAACCCATGCTTCACACCGAGCCGTCAACCGACAAGTTCACTCCCAAATATCTGAACACATTCACTTCCTCTATTCTTCCTCTTTCCAATCTGATATTCAGTCTTTCATTACCTAATTTTTCTGTTATTATCATCAACTTGCTCTTTCCGATGTTCGCTTTCAATTTCCTTCTTTTACTAACCCTCCCAATTTTTTCCACCAACCTTTGCAACGTCTCTTCAGAATCTCTGAAATCACAGTGTCATTAGCATAAAGCATCTGAGACAACTCCCACTTTGTGTTAGATTTTTTATCTTCAAATCCCACACTTCTCCCAGCACTAACATTCACTGTTACAATTATATTTACAAATATGTTAAACAACCATAGTGACATCAAACATCATTATCTAAGGCGGCCTACTTATTTTTGAAAATAATCTCCTTCTCTCCGACATACCCCCCCTGAGCCTCACTATCCTCAAAAAAACTTCTCTAAGTGACCTACCACCTATTCCAAACTTTTGCAACATCCCGCATTATTTCCTTATCCATCCTATTACGTCTTTTCTAAATCCATAAATGCAACGAAAGTTTATTTTCAAGTATTTCCAGTGATTTTTTTTTCGATATCTTTTCTTCCTCTTTAACTCATTTTTGAATAACATATTTCCTTACAATGTCGCTCACCATCTGCCACTGTGGCAGCCATAAGAGCCTCTAGTGGACATTCTTGTACCTTGTGTGATGTTGCTTTTCACTGACAAGTGTAGAAAAACCTCAGAATATGTGTCATATGATATGAAATGTCACATGCAGGAACATCTGCTGGATTAGACATTGTGCAACACTTGGGTATCTTCATTGTGGCTTCATCAGTCCAATACAGAAAAGAATGGTTGAATGGTATACAATATCAACAAGATGAAAATTAGACACATGTGCGACATCTGGGTATCTTTATTGTTGACGTTTCGCCTCCAGTGCTTTATCAATACAGATTCTAGGACAAACCTTGAAGACAGTAGAACTATATACAAAAGATGAGGTAATCAGTCCCTCGGCCATGGAGTTGGTGTTAACAGCACCGTAGTTGTGGAGATTCTGAAGAGCAGGCAAGGATGTTGGCGCTTAAATAGGCGTCAGCTGATAGGGACGGGTAGCAGTGGAAGTAGATCATACCAAAGGGATGGGTTAGTGGTAGTGGTATTGTATACCATTCATGAACAACTTGTCAGACACTGCAACATCATGGAATCTTGGTTCAGAGGACATCTACTATACCTTCTTCACGACTTCAACTACCACTAACCCATCCCTTGGGTATGATCTACTTCCACTGGGGAATCCCACCTACCAGTGACTCTCCTCGTCTGCTACCCGTTCCTATCAGCTGACGCCTATTTAAGCGCCAACATCCTTGCCTGCTCTTCAGAATCTCCACAACTACGGTGCTGTTAACACCAACTCCAAGACTGAGAAACTGATTACCTCATCTTTTGTATATAGTTCTACTGTCTCCAAGTTTTGTCCTAGAATCTGTATTGATAAAGACACTGGATGGCGAAACGTCTACAATAAAGATACCCAGATGTCGCACATGTGTCTAATTTTCATTAAGAATGGTTGAAGAATTCAACATGTCGGTTCTCTGAACCATCTTCTGGATCGATGCAACTTCTCAACGGAAAATTAGACACAAATGCAGTATAATGCGTTTCTTTATTGACTACTTTTCGCCCACACAGTGGGCTTTCCAGGAAGAGGAAACTGCTTCATTGTTATACCACATAGCAAGAAACCTACTGGCCCATGCTGGGCGGGTCTTACTCAAACCCAAGCTTTTCTCAGCAATCAGCTTTAACATTCCTCATCCGACTCTTCACGTTTGCTCAGAGCTCAGGTGGATCTGCTTGTGACATGATAAAGCCCACTGTGTGGGTGAAACGTTGTCAATAAAGGATCACATTATATTGCATTTCTGTCTACTTTTCCATCGTACTGGTGTTTTATACCATTTATCGCAAAAGAAACAGAGCCATATTTATTTGTAATTATGTACCAGTACTTTGGGAACGTTCAGTGATGGTCCTTCCTACTGACTGAACTTTCACTCGTCATGTTTTATCAGTTGCTTTTTCTTTTTCCTGGCCTCCAGTCGCTCATCACCACCTTAGTGTTGGGTTAGGCGAAGTAAAGTTTATCAGGAAATCGGAGAAATGTTTCCTGACGCAGGTCTTAGTCATATGATAACCCGCAGCTGGAGCTTTTGGTCCTCTGACCGAGGTGTTCCGGTCAGACCGAGGTGTCCCTCTCTAAATTATGGTTAGGATTTATTATACTTAGAACAAGTTACTTTAGTGTGTGCAGTTGAATTTTCCAAATGTTCTGCATAGTGACTATGAACATTATCTTTGTATTCAGCTCAGACTTTGTGTAGATTTTGAGATTTCAACCTGAGCCTCTTTTTGATGTTCTTCGATACAATAAACATATATCAAAGTCTGTTTACAGCCAATCGGGTGTTTACGTTTGGGAGACGATGGTTGATTTATTATCATTACGGCTTCTACACTTTCAGTTGAATGGTCGAACAGAAACAATGAGTGGAAACAAGTGGTGTAACAATAGTGATGTAATTGCATATATGTACTCTAAATATGAAAATATCTGGAAAAAAAACATTGACTTTAGAATAAATGCTGTAAAGATAGCTTTCAAATGGGACCATAAATACCGGAGATTTTGAGAATTTTATGTAATTCGTTGGTGGCCATCTTGACGACGTCATCACTGACACCTGGAATATTATTCATCTATATGTTAGTGTTTGATCAAAGAAAACCAGTCCAGACATTGCATCACTAAGCCTGCCATAGAACAATATTTTTCAACATTTGCTTCCCTTCTATTGCATTAGTACAAGTCAAATATTCCCTATCGCCATAAAAGGTATAACTTTTAAATTCCTTTAATAATAGAGATACGGAATACATTCCACTGTCATATAATAAATTTATAAATTTATAGAGCTTAAATCCCTCGCCGCACGTGCTTTAGTTGCTAGTTTTGCTAACTCAGCGTTTTTCTTGTATATAAGGAGACTCGTGTCGTAAGAGAATCAGTCAGACCAAGAGGTGACATATATGTTTAACCTACGTTAAGGACGTGGGACTGACGGTGTGTGTCACTTGGAACAGTCAGTAGCTGCAGTGTGTTTGACCACATAAGTCACATGTATACCACTAGACACTGTAGGCTTCGTAGTCTCTAACATTTCTAGATTGAGGGACTGACCACCTCAGAACTACTTCTTCAAGCTGAGGAATTGATCATCTTATACACCTCACCACTGCTTCTGCTGTCTCAAATATTTGGTCATCTTCATACTCGAATCAAGAAGCCTACTATTTAGGCGTCTTGAATAAAGATACTTGACTGTTATTTGTGCCTTAGTTGCAGGTGCACCACAAGAAAGCATAGACTTCAAGTTTAAATAAACATTGCAGCAGACTACAGTGAAAACACGAATTAAAAATCCAGAGGCTGACATTAACTAGACAGGTACGTTAAGAAATACTGAATCTGAACAACACTGTAATAAAGAGAAGAAATCTAGAAAATCTCCTGAGTCACCCAGGCGGTTAGGCTCTGACTTGAGCGCCATAGGATTGCTTCAGTGGAGCCGACTTTTTGAGCGTTGAGATCCTCATACCAGCGTCAATACCGGACCTTGAATTCCAGAGACGCAACCCTGAATCCTACTGCACCAACTCCTGCTACTCCCCGCTAGCTGCGTGTGAATAGGGAAGGTAACACACGGGTTGAGATTGACATGATTCACACCTTCGTAAACACACTTGAATCGAAGAAAACGTGCTGCCGCCCTTCCTCAGGGCGTCTGCGATGATTGCAGCTCACTGCTACAGCATTTGTGCTGCAGAGGACATGCAGCACCGTAGCCATGCGGCTGTTCCTTGCTACAGCAGTGCAAACGGCACCCCACCTGAACCAAAGCCGCCTCAGCACAGGGCTGTAAACGATATCCCACTTAGAACAGAAGACAAAACGGGCCATTGCCATAAGGATGTCAACAGTATCGCACTAGTACATACTCTGACACTACATGACTGAATCTTTTTTAGGAACCAGTGACGGGACACCAAATGGTTGTATTAAATAAAATATGTTTAGGGTAAGATAAGTGGAAATAGAAGCGTAAAGATGGTGGTGACCAAGATTCCTTCAGATTACTTGTATACGAAGCAGGTGAGTGTAACAACTCAGAGGAAAAATAATGTAATATGTAGAGAGAAGGCTAAACACACACTAAAAGAGCACAGAAATATGAAATTAATGCATTAACTGTGGAAATTTCTGGAGACCCCGAATCCTCACTGACAGCTAGTAAATGTTAAAGTGTTTAGTATTCTATGTTGCATGTCTAAGACCGTGTAGTACCCTTAATCTTTGTTGCATGCAAAGAGTATGTAATCTGTATTCGGAGCATGTTAAACACACCCACATAGGCTCCCCTCCAACCAGCGAACCATTTAAGGGTTTGGTGATGGGGCCCCATCATCAAATCAACGACTCGGTTCAGCCAATTATAATGCGAGTTTAACAATGACAAAGGTGACGTGGATACCACTCGCAGTTTGTCATTGGAATTCCTGCATTGAGCTGGTTGTGGAAGGTTGTTTGATTTTGGCTGCTGTTTTGCCTTGACAACCGTGGCGTGCACTAAATACTACTCTTTCTGTATATAGTGTACATATATGTAAAGCCCTTTTCTATTTACTTGGTGAAGGAAAAGACAAAAGTCTTATATAATCATAGATTGGTAAAGGAAATACAAATTCAAAGCATTTTCTACGGTGTTTCTTTGCTCCAAGCTCCCTTTTACACTCGGATTAACAGGCCATTGAACCTGAGGTTGTAATAATATTCTTAATGAATCCACAAACTGGACTTCTACTCTGCTTACTTATCCCTTAAATTCAACGAAGCATTTTGAAGGATTTAAGATTTAGCAATAATTTAGGGAATTGTGAATCATAAATAAATAATATTAGGAATATTATAGTAGACAAGGACTTTACCTTAGGGAAATAAATTAGTAAATAGAGAGATTGGCACCTTAGCTAGGAGGTGGAGGATAGACGAACACATGTACGTTCTTCTGGTAATGGCGGGCGAGGTCTGAGGTTAGAAATTTGCTAAAGGATTATTTATGTCAACGCATTTCTGGTCTGGTGACCAGACTAGCAACTATAGAGAGCACCGACAAGCTACCGACCAAAGAGGAGACCCCGACTACTAGATTTATTCCAGTATTTACTTCTTTAACCTATGTGACCACTAAACACTAGTGAATGTTGGGGTAATTTAGCGTATGGGCTATGAACGGGGCAATGACCCATCACAGGTTTGGCAGTAGTAGTGTTTACTTTGGGAATTAGACCCTGTAAATATAGTACCAGAAGCTAGTAACACCTAAGAAATATACTGACATTAGCTTAGGGTACGTCCAAGAAACTAGTGTATCCTAAGCCCTAAGTCAGATTTACTAACATGACATTTTTTTTTTTGCAGGTACTATTCTCCTCTTGCACGTACCTATTGAGTAGAAACCTCATAGGGGCCGAGCTAACCTGGGAGAGTCACCGGGGAGTCTAGGTAGGGACAGCTTCCACACCAAAGTAAGTCTATTCCAGTTTAAGCATGGGGAGGTGAGACCTTGCTGGTTCTTCGTCCCAGCAACACTTATCAAAGGAGAGAAAACAACGAAGACTTGTGAAAGTAGAATTGTTGACTTTTCATCAGACGCGTCAGCGGTGATTGCCTTAGTTAAGTACCTCGTAAGCTTAGACTTTAACATTTAGTAGAATGTAAGATTCGTTGAAATTTAATAATAATAATTATTATTATTGCATTCATAAGAAGAGAGCGCGAAAACTATAGCTGTTCAGCTCCTGGGGAATTGCAACAGCAAGGATAAAGTGGATATCAGCAACTCCTTGTCAACTAATCAGGCAGTTATACAGTGTTGTGTGTTCACTGACAGGAGGAGTGGCGCGCCATCTGCTTTCATCTGTGCTAAAAGTAAAAACAAAATGATGAATATAAATTATTTGTGGTGATAGACACAGTGTTGGTGGTGGTAGACAGTGATGATGGTGCTGGTAGACAATGATGTTGGTGGTGGTAGACACAGTGTTGGTGGTAGTGGTAGAGACAGTGATGATGGTGGTGGTAGACAGTGATGTTGGTGGTGGTAGACAGTGATGTTGGTGGTGGTAGAGACAGTGATGATGGTAGTGGTAGACAGTGATGTTGGTGGTGGTAGACAGTGATGTTGGTGGTGGTAGAGACAGTGATGATGGTAGTGGTAGACAGTGATGATGGTAGTGATAGAGTCAGTGTTATTGATGGTGGTGGTAGAGACAGGGATGATGGTAGTGGTAGAAACAGTGTTATTGGTGGTGCTGGTAGACAGTGATGTTAGTGGTGGTAGATACAGTGTTGGTGGTGGTAGACAGTGATGTTGGTGGTGAGACAGTGATGATGGGTGGTAGACAGTGATGTTGGTGGTGGTAGAGACAGTGATGATGGTAGTGGTAGACAGTGATGATGGTAGTGGTAGAGTCAGTGTTATTGATGGTGGTGGTAGAGACAGTGATGATGGTAGTGGTAGAGACAGTGTTATTGATGGTGGTGGTAGACAGTGATATTGGTGGTAGTAGACAGTGATGTTAGTGGTGGTAGTAGACAGTGATGTTAGTGGTGGTAGAGACAGTGTTATTGGTGGTGATGGTAAAGACAGTGATGATGGTAGTGGTAGAGACAGTGTTGATGGTGGTGGTGGTAGAGACAGTGTTGTTGGTGGTAGAGACAGTGATGTTGGTGGTGGTAGAGACAGTGTTATTGGTGGTGGTGGTAGAGACAGTGTTATTGGTGGTGGTGGTAGAGACAGTGTTATTGGTGGTGGTGGTAGAGACAGTGATGGTGGTGGTAGAGACAGTGATGATGGTGGTAGAGACAGTGTTGTTGTTGGTGGTAGAGACAGTGATGTTGGTGGTGGTAGAGACAGTGTTGCTGGTGGTGGTAGAGACAGTATTGGTGGTGGTAGAGACAGTGATGTTGGTGGTGGTAGAGACAGTGATGTTGGTGGTGGTAGAGACAGTGATGTTGGTGGTGGTAGAGACAGTGATGTTGGTGGTGGTAGAGACAGTGATGTTGGTGGTGGTAGAGACAGTGATGTTGGTGGTGGTAGACACAGTGTTGCTGGTGGTAGACACAGTGTTGTTGGTGGTAGACACAGTGTTGTTGGTGGTAGACACAGTGTTGTTGGTGGTAGACACAGTGTTGTTGGTGGTAGACACAGTGTTGTTGGTGGTAGACACAGTGTTGTTGGTGGTAGACACAGTGTTGTTGGTGGTAGACACAGTGTTCTTGGTGGTAGACACAGTGTTCTTGGTGGTAGACACAGAGTTGTTTGTGGTAGAGAGTATTGTTGGTGGTGATAGAGACAGTGTTGAAGAATGAGACACATGTGCAACATCTTAGTATCTTTATTTGTAGACGTTTAACCATCCAGTGGTTTTATTAATACAATACAAGGACATAATGTGATGAATGAAGAACTATTTTCAAAATATAAGGTAATCAGTCCCTCGGTCTTGGACTTGGTGTTATACACATTCATGTACAATGTTGTTGGTGTTATAGACAGTTATAGACGTACTGTTATCAGTGAAAGGGATGGTATCAACAGTGATAAAGGATTATCAAATGATAGGATGGTATCATCTGTGATAGGATGGTATCAACAGTGATAGGGATGGTATCAACAGTGATATGGATGGTATCAACATTGATAGGGATGGTATCAACAGTGATAGGGATGGTATCAACAGTGATAGGGATGGTATCAACAGTGATAGGGATGGCATCAACAGTGATAGGGATGGTATCAAAAGTGATAGGGATGGTATCAACAGTGATTGGGATGGTGGGATAGGTATCAACAGTGGGATGGTATCAACAGTGATAGGGATGGTATCAACAGTGACAGGAATGGTATCAACAGTGATAGAGATGATATCAACAGTGACAGGGATGGTTTCAACAGTGATAGGGACGGTATCAACAGTGACAGGGATGTTATCATCAGTGAAAGAGATGGTATCAACATTGATATAGATGGTATCAACATTGATAGAGATGGTATCAACATTGAAGAGATGGTATCAACATTGATAGAGATGGATCAACAGATACAGGGATGGTATCAACGAACTGGATGTATCAAAAACAGGAGGGGTATCAACATGATATGAGTGGTATCAACAGAGACAGTGATGGTATCGACAGTGACAGGGGTGGTATCAACAGTGATAGGGATGGTATCAGCAGTGTCAGGGATGGAATCAACAGTGATAGGCATGTCATCAACAGTGACAGGGATGGTATCAACAGTGATAGGGATGGTATCAACAGTGATAGGGATGGTATCAACAGTGATAGGGATGGTATCAACAGTGATAGGATGGTTCAACAGTGACAGGGATGGTATCAACAGTGATAGGGATGGTTATCAACGTGATAGGGATGGCTATCAACACTGAAGGGATGGTATCAACAGTGAAAGAGATGGTATCAACATTGATAGAGATTTTATCAACATTGATAGAGATGGTATCAACAGATACAGGGATGGTATCAACAGACTGGGATGGTATTAACAGTGACAGGGGTGGTATCAACAGTGATATGAGTGGTATCAACAGAGACAGTGATGGTATCGACATGACAGGGGTGGTATCAACAGTGATAGGATGGTATCAGCAGTGTCAGGGATGGAATCAACAGTGATAGGCATGGCATCAACAGTGACAGGGATGGTATCAACAGTGATAGGGATGGTATCAACAGTGATAGGGATGGTATCAACAGTGATAGGGATGGTATCAACAGTGATAGGGATGGTATCAACAGTGATAGGGATGGTAACAACAGTGATAGGGATGGTATCAAGAGTGATAGGGGTGGTATAGACAGTTATAGGGGTGGTATCGACAGCAATAAGGGTGGTATCTGTTAACCGAGATAGGGATGGTATCAACAGTGACAGTAGTGGAAGCAACATTGATAGGGTGGTAACAACAGTGAAAGGGAAAGTAGCGACAGTGTTGGTTGTAGTACCAGCAGGGAACTACAACAGTGAAAGACGTGATATCAACATCGATAATAGTGGTAGTGATAATGATGATGGTGGTAGCGAGGGTGGTGGTGATGGTGGTAGTGATGGTGATGGTGGTAGCGAGGGTGGTGGTGATGGTGGTAGCGACGGTGGTGGTGATGGTGGTAGCGACGGTGATGGTGGTAGCGACGGTGGTGGTGGTAGCGAGGGTGATGGTGGTAGCACGGTGATGGTGATGGTGGTAGCGACGGTGATGGTGGTAGCGACGGTGGTGGTGGTAGCGAGGGTGATGGTGGTAGCGACGGTGATGGTGATGGTAGTAACAGCGTTATTACCAGGGTTTAATGAGGCAAAAAAAGAGAAAGAGACGCAGCAAATGTGAGGATCAGTGAAGACAAATGAAGGAGCTCGTGGGAGAAGCTGTGCAGGGGAGCCCAGCAATGTAGGATGAAAGTGGAAGAAGGAAAAATAAATAACTGATCTTAGAAGGAAATACGCCATCAACACACACACACACACACACACACACACACACACACACACACATAGAATACATAGTAGAGTTACAAGTGGAGAGGGAAGCAGGAAGGGCAGGACGAATGAAGCCAAACTACAAGAGAAGGGACTACACAGGCATGAAGAATTTCCTGCACGGGGTTCAGTGGGACAGAACACTGGCAGGGAAGTCAGTATACGAGATGATAGAATATGTGACAACAATATGCAAGGAAGCTGAGGAGAGGTTTGTACCCAAGGGTAACAGACATAACGAGAAGGCAAGGATGAGCCCTTGGTTCACCCAAAAATGTAGAGAGGCCAAAAGAAAGTGTGCTAGAGAATGGACGAATTATAGAAGGTAAAGGACCCAGGAGAATAAAGGGAGCAGACGTAGAGCCAGAAATAAATATGCACAGATAAGAAGGGAAACCCAACGACAATACGAAAATGACCCAATCTGACCCAAATCTGACATCAGGAGGAAAACAGTGAAGGACCAGGTAATCAGGCTGAGGAACGAAGGAGGGAAGATCACAAGAAACGACCACGAAGTATGTGAAGAGCTCGACATGAGATTCAAAGAAGTGTCCAAAGATGAGACAAAAGGGACTTCAGAAAGACAGAGAGGTGGGGTTCACCATCAAGTGTTGGACACAATACATACAACCGAGGAAGAAGTGAAGAGGCTGCTAAGCGAGCTTGATACCTCAAAGGCGATGGAGCCGGATAATATCTCTCCATGGGTTCTGAGAGAGGGAGCAGAGGCACTATGTGTACTATCAACAATCTTCAACACATCTATGGAAACAGGGCGACTACCTGAAGTATGGAAGACAGCAAATGTAGTCCCAATTTTTAAAAAATGAAATAGACACGTAGCATTAAACTACAGACCAGTGTCACTGACATGTATAGTATGAAAAGTCATGGAGATGAGTATCAGGAGAAGAGTGGTGGAGCACCTAGAAAGGAATGATCATATCAGCGACAGCCAGCACGGTTTCAGGGACGGGAAATCCTTCGTCACAAACCTACTGGAGTGCTATGACAGAGTGACAGCAGTAAGACAAGATAGAGAGAGAGGGGTGGGTAGATTGCATTTTCGTGGACTGTAAGTAGGCGTTTGACATAGTTCCACACAAGAGATTAAGTGGAAAAACTGGAGGACCAGGCAGGGATAAAAGGGAAGGCACTGCAATGGATCAGGGAATACTTGTCAGGAAGACAACAGTGAGTCATGGTATGTGACGAGGTGTCAGAGTTGGCGCCTGTAACGAGCGGGGTTCCACAAGGGTCAGTCCTTGGACCGGTGCTATTTCTGGTATTTGTGAATGATATAGACTCAGAAATGTCCCTGTTTGAAGATGATGTAACGTTGATGAGAAGAATTCAATCGGACGAGAACCAGGCAGAACTATAAAGGAATGTGGACAGGCCAAATACAAAGTCATGAACATTGGGGAAGGGCAAAGAAGACCGCAGACGGAAACAGTCTAAGGGGCCAGAGACTACAAACCTCACTCAAGGAAAAGGATCTTGGGGTGAGTATAACACCGGGCACATCTCCTGAGGCGCACATCAACCAAATAACTGCTGCAGCATACGGGGTACTGCCAAACCTAAGAACAGCATTCCGACATCTTAAGGAATCGTTCAGGACCCTGTACACTGTATACGTTAGGCCCATATTGGAGTATGCAACCACAACTAGGTAAGTACAACTAGGTGAGTACACACACACACACACACTGGCAGAAAGGATCAAGAGCAAAATGGAAATAAAGAGGGAAAAACGGTGAAGTGAATTTTGCAACACAATGATTGAGATATCTACATAGAGCAAGAAGTGGGAGTTATGAGCTCTTGCTGCTGACACAAGGATACAAAGACTAGAGGAACTGGGAGCGCTGAAGCAGAACAGAGGCGAGGACTGATAGGAGGAAGGAGCTGGGTAAAGGAATAACAGCGGACAGTTAGGGGATTGAAGGAGGGAAAAGAGCAAAGATATCCCTCGGGGAAACAATACCAGTCCACCAGGATGTGTGAGAGATAATATGGGAGACAAACAAGGAGATACTTTAACCAGGAAAGTAAAGGAACACTCATTATTCATGGGCTCCATGAGGCAAAAGGGAAGACAACATAAGAAAGAAACATAAGAAAGGAGGAACACTGCAGCAGGCCTGTTGGCCCATACTAGGCAGTTCTTTCACAATCCATCCCACTCAAATCCAACCCCTCTCACTCATGAATTTATCCAACCTAAATTTGAAACTACCCAAGGTCATAGCTTCAATAACCCTACTAGGCAGACTGTTCCACTCATCAACTACCCTATTTCCAAACCAATATTTTCCTATATCCTTTCTAAATCTAAACTTATCCAATTTGAATCCATTATTGCGGGTTCTCTCTTGGAGAGATATCCTCAAGACCTTATTTATATCCCCCTTATTAATACCCATCTTCCACTTATATACCTCGATCATGTCTCCCCTCATTCTTCGTCTTACAAGTGAATGTAATTTAAGGGTCTTCAATCTTTCTTCATACGGAAGATTTCTAATGCTATGAATTAACTTTGTCATTCGTCGCTGAATGTTTTCTAACGAATTTATATCCATTCTGTAAAATGGAGACCAGAACTGAGCTGCATAATCTAGGTGAGGCCTTACTAATGATGTATAAAGCTGCAATATAACCGCTGGACTTCTGTTGCTTACACTTCTTGATATAAATCCCAGTAATCTATTTGCTTTATTTCTTACGCTTAGGCATTGCTGACTTGGTTTGAGGTTGCTGCTTACCATAACCCCCATATCCTTTTCGCATTCTATACGGCTGAGTTCAACATTATTAAGCTGGTAGGTGCTAGGGTTATGAACATTCCCGAGCTTTAGAACTTTGCATTTATCTACATTGAACTGCATCTGCCATTTTTCTGACCAGGAATTGAGTTTGTCTAAATCCTCCTGAAGTTCCGTGACATCTACGTCTGAATCGATTATCCTACCTATCTTCGTGTCATCAGCGAATTTGCTCATATCACTAGTAATTCCCTCGTCAAGGTCATTTATATATATTATAAACAACAACGGGCCCAAAACCGATCCCTGTGGAACGCCACTTGTTACAGATCCCCACTCAGATTTAACCCCATTAATGCACACCCTCTGAAATTTAACCCCATTAATGCACACCCTCTGATTTAACCCCATTAATGCACACCCTCTGATTTAAAAGAGATTGAGAGCATCATTTCAGGAACAGGAGAAGACACGACTCAACTAGCAAATTTTCAGACTTGGGTGGTACTCGAGGGAAAAGAACCGCCTAATCAAATTGGCATTCAAGTCAGAAATGATACAAAACAAAATCCTGCCATAGAAGCCACTGTCAAAGGGTTCCCAAAAATACCAGCGAGTGTACCTTGACCGTGACAGAATACAAAAAGAAAGAGAACTGAGAGAAAGAGTAAGAATGCACCAGAGACAGGAACTTGGGACAGGGCAGGTACCAACAGACAGGGAAGCACAGCCTCAAAGGGAGCAGGAAACACAACTGCACACAGATCCACCCTCATCATCTATTCAACCGCTACCACCTCTCACCAACCAAACACAATGAATTGACAAGATGGATAGGGACAGATGTTTTCAGAGATGTGACACAGCAACAAGGGGTCACAACTGGAAGTTTAAACTGAGATAAGTCACAGGGATATTAGGAAGTACTTCTTCAGTCATAAGAGTTGTCAAGAGGTGGAACAATCTGAATAGTGATGAAGTGGACGTAGGATCCATACATAGCTTTAAGAAGAGGTATGATAAAGTTCATAGAGCAGGGTTAGAATGGACCTAGTAGTGACCAGTGAAGAGGCGGGGCCAGGAGCTATGACTTGACCACTGCAACCACAATTAGGTGAGTACACACACAGACAAAGGAGATAGCAGGATACAGAAAACGAGAAGGGATGAAGGAGGAGAAAAGATTTTTTGGGAGAAACCCTCACGGGAGACTGAGCAGTACAAGAGATAATGCGAGAAGCAGCAAACGAATTGATGGAGGCAAAACAAAGGCAATCTGCAGGGAAAGATAAATGAAGGAAACTGAAGGTTACTAATGATCTATGTCATAAAAGAGGCAGATAATAGGACAAGCTTGGAGAGATCTAACGAGAAACAGCAATAGTTAAAGAGATGAATAAATGCAAAGACGAAGAGGAATTACACCAGCTGGCAATTATTCAGATTATCTGGAAATAAATGGTATAAAATACCGACACAATGGAAAAATAAACACATAAGCAGTATAGTGTGATCCTTTATTGACAACGTTTCGCCCACGCAGGCTTTATCGAGTCACAGACAGATCTACCTGGAAAATGAGCAACATGGAGATATATAGGGACAGCATTCTCCACCTGACTGCAATATCCCTATATATATCTCATGTTGCTAATTTTCCAAGGTAGATCTGTTTGTGGGAACTTCCGATAAAGCCCACTGCGTGGGCGAAACGTTGTCAATAAAGGATCACATTATACTGCTTATGTGTTTATTTTTCCATTCAGATTATCTGAAGGTTCTCCCGGGTAAAAACAACACCCATGCAAACTGACTCTCACGTCACGAGTAGCAAAGACAGAATGTTAAGAAAATGATCTATGAACGGACAATTAGCAGTTCCTTATCCCAAGAAAGCAGGACTGAATTTGATATTTGGAGACAAAGAACTAAGGCAAATAGTATTCAATTGCTAAGAAGACATAACAACGACTACAAAATACTGAGTCCAGAATGCAGGAATAATTTTACCGGAATTTGAATTACCTGGGAAGCTTTTGAAAAAGGTTGAACAAATGCTTGGGTGGTTTTGATAATGACCTGCCTTGTATGGGCCAGTAGGCCTGCCGCAGTGCTCCTCCATTCTAACTTTAAACATAAAAAAGCGATAAAATACCTGTGTTCTGTACCAGAATGGGTCGTACACGAGGGACTTGCTAGAGTAGCTAGGACAGGTACCACTAGGCTAGGGTCGTACAGGAGGGACGTGCTAGGGTAGCTAGGAGAGGTACCACTAGGCTAGGGTCGTACACCAGGAACGTGTTAGGGTAGCTAGGAGAGGTACCACTAGGCTAGGAATTACTGAACCTCAGAAAAACTCGACTTAAGTAATCTTAATAAATTAGTGAGGACTAGCAGGTACAATAAAAGAAGATACCTAATTAATTGATCAGTGAGTAGGAGCACTATAACCTGTTTCTCACTAGGTAGTCTCGATAACAAGTCCCCACAAGGTAATTTTGATAACAAGTTCCGACAAGGTAGTCTTGATAACAAGTTCTGACTAGGTAGTTTTGACAAGTTCTGACTAGGTAGTCTTGATAACAAGTTCTGACTAGGCAGTCTTGATAACAAGTTCTGAATAAGTAGTCTTGATACGTTCTGACTAGTCTTGATAAGTTCTGACTAGGCAGTCTTGATAAGTTCTGACTAGGTAGTCTTGATAACAAGTTCTGACTAGGTAGTCTTGATAACAATTTCCCACAAGGTAGTCTTGACAACAAGTTCTGACTAGGTAGTTTTGATAAATTATGACTAAGTAGTCTTGATAACAAATTCTGACTAGGTAGTATTGCTAACAAGTTCCTATAAGGTAGTCTTGATAACAAGTTCTGACTAGGTAGTCTTGATAACTAGTTATGACTAGGCAGTCTTGAAAACAAGTTCTGATTAGGTAGTCTTGATAACAAGTTCTGACTAGGTAGTCCCGGTAACAAGTTCTGACTAGGTAGTTTTTATAACAGGTTATCACTAGGTAGTCTTGATAACAAGTTCCTACGAGGTAGTCTTGATAACAAGTTCTGACTAGGTAGTCTTGATAACAAGTTCTGACTAGGCAGTCTTGATAACAAGTTCTGACTAGGTAGTCCCGGTAACAAGTTCTGACTAGGTAGTTTTATAACAGGTTATCACTAGGTAGTCTTGATAACAAGTTCTGACTAGGTAGTCCCGGTAACAAGTTCTGACTAGGTAGTCTTTATAACAGGTTATCACTAGGTAGTCATGATAACAGATGTTATCACTGGGTAGTCATGATAACAGAGGTTATCACTAGGTAGTCGTGATAACAGATTATCAGTGGGTACTCATGATAACAGAGGTTATCACTTGGTAGTCGTGATATCAGAGGTTATCACTAGGTAGTCATGATAACAGAGGTTATAACTAGGTTGTCATGATGACCGGTTATAACTAGGTAGTCGTAATAACGGAGGTTATCACTGGGTTGTCATGATTATAGAGGTTATCACTAGGTAGTCATGATAACATAGATTATCACTGGGTAGTCATGATAGCATAGGTTATCACTAAGTAGTCATGATAACAGATGTTATCACTGCGTAGTCATGATAACAGATGTTATCACTGGGTATTCATGATAACAGAGGTTATCACTAGGTAGTCATGATAACAGGTTATCACTAGGTAGTCATGATTACAGAGGTTATCACTAGGTAGTCATGATAACAGAGATTATCACTGGGTAGTCATGATAACAGAGGTTATCACTAGGTATTCACGATAACATAGGTTATCACTATGTAGTCATGATAACTGAGGTTATCAATGGGTAGTCATGATAACAAAGATTATCACTAGGTAGTCATGCTAATAGAGGTTATCACTGAGGAGTCATGATAACAGAGGTTATCACAGGGTAGTCATGATAACAGAGGTTATCACTAGGTGTTCATGTTAACAGAGGTTATCACTGGGTAGTCATGATAACAGAGGTTAACATTGTTTATTCATGACAACAGAGTTTATCACTAGGTAGTCATGATAACAGATGTTATCACTATGTAGTCATGATAACAGAGGTTGTTACTAAGTATTCATGATAACAGAGGTTATCACTAGGTAGTCACGATAACAGAGGTTATCACTGGGTAGTCATGATAACAGAGGTTATCACTAGGTAGTCATGATAACAGAGATTATCAGTAGGTACTCATGATAACAGAGGTTATCACTTGGTAGTCATGATATCAGAGGTTATCACACGGTAGTCATGATAACAGAGGTTATCACTAGGTAGTCATGATAACAGGTTATCACTAGGTAGTCATGATAACAGAGGTTATCACTGGGCAGTCATGCTTTTAGAGGTTATCACTAGGTAGTCATGATAACAGAGCTTATCACTGGGTAGTCATGATAACATAGGTTATCACTAGGTAGGCATGATAAGAGATTATCACTGAGTAGTCATGATAACAGAGGTTATCACTAGGTAGCCATGACAGCAGAGGTTATCAATAGTTAGTCATGATAAGATAGATTATCAGTAGGTACTCATGATAACGGAGGTTATCACTATGTAGTCATGATAATAGAGGATATCACTAGGTAGTCATGATAACAGAGGTTATCACTGGGTAGTCATGATAACAGAGGTTATCACTGGGTAGTCATGATAACAGAGATTATCACTAGGTAGTCATGATAACAGAGGTTATCACTGGGTAGTCATGATCACAGAGGTTATCACTGGGTATTCATGATAACAGAGGTTATCACTAGGTAGTCATGATAACAGAGATTATCAGTGGGTACTCATGATAACAGAGGTTATCACTTGGTAGTCATGATATCAGAGGTTATCACTAGGTAGTCATGATAACAGAGGTTATCACTAGGTTGTCATGATAACAGGTTATCACTAGGTTGTCATGATAACAGGTTATCACTAGGTAGTCATGATAACATAGATTGTCACTGGGATAGTCATGATAGCATAGGTTATCCCTAGGTATTCATGATAACAGATGTTATCACTGAGTAGTCATGATAACAGAGGTTATCACTAGATAGTCATGATAATGGAGGTTATCACTAGGTAGTCATGACAGCAGAGGTTATCAATAGTTAGTCATGATAACAAATTATCAGTAGGTACTCATGATAACGGAGGTTATCACTTGGTAGTCACGATAACAGAGGTTATCCCTAGGTAGTCATGATAACAGATGTTTTCACTATGTAGTCATGATAACAGAGGTTATCACTAGGTAGTCATGATAACAGAGGTTATCACTGGGTAGTCATGATAACAGAGATTATCAGTAGGTACTCATGATAACAGAAGTTATCACTTGGTAGTCATGATATCAGAGGTTATCACACGGTAGTCATGATAACAGAGGTTATCACTAGGTAGTCATGATAACAGGTTATCACTAGGTAGTCATGATAACAGAGGTTATCACTGGGTAGTCATGATTTTAGAGGTTATCACTAGGTAGTCATGATAACAGAGATTATCACTGAGTAGTCATGATAACATAGGTTATCACTAGGTAGGCATGGTAACAGAGATTATCACTGAGTAGTTATGATAACAGAGGTTATCACTAGGTAGTCATGACAGCAGAGGTTATCAATAGTTAGTCATGATAACATAGATTATCAGTAGGTACTCATTATAACGGAGGTTATCACTAGGTAGTTATGATAACAGAAGTTATCACTAGGTAGTCATGATAACAGATTTTATCACTATGTAGTCATGATATTAGAGGATATCACTAGGTAGTCATGATAACAGAGGTTATCACTGGGTAGTCATGATAACAGAGATTATCACTAGGTAGTCATGATAACAGATGTTATCACTAGGTAGTCATGATAACAGAGGTTATCACTAGGTATTCATGATAACAGAGGTTATCAATAGGTAGTCATGATAACAGAGGTTATCACTTGGTAGTCATGATATAAGAGGTAATCACTAGGTAGTCATGATAACAGAGGTTATCACTAGGTTGTCATGATAACTGGTTATCAATAGGTAGTCATGATAACAGAGGTTATCACTTGGTAGTCATGATAACAGAGGTTATCACTGGGTAGTCATGATTATAGAGGTTATCACTAGGTAGTCATGATAACATAGATTGTCACTGGGGTAGTCATGATAATGGAGGTTATCACTGAGTAGTCATGATAACAGAGGTAATCACTTGGTAGTCATGATAATGGAGGTTATCACTGGGTAGTCATGACAGCAGAGGTTATCAATAGTTAGTCATGATAACAGAGATTATCAATAGGTACTCATGATAACGGAGGTTATCACTTGGTAGTCATGATAAGAGGTTATCACTAGGTAGTCATGATAACAGGTTTTCACTATGTAGTCATAATAACAGAGGTTATCACCAGGTAGTCATGATAACAGAGGTTATCACTGGGTAGTCATGATAACAGAGATTATCACTAGGTAGCCATGATAACAGAGGTTATCACTGGGTAGTCATGATAACAGAGATTTTCACTAGGTCGTCATGATACCAGAGTTTATCACTAGGTACTCATAATAATAGAGGTTATCACTAGGTATTCATGATAACAGAGGTTATCATTAAGTAGTCATGATAACAGAGGTTATCATTAGGTAGTCATGATAACAGAGGTTATCATTAGGTAGTCATGATAACAGAGATTATCATTAGGTAGTCATGATAACAGAGGTTATCATTAGGTAGTCATGATAACAGAGGTTATCATTAGGTAGTCATGATAACAGAACTGAGTCAGGTTTTATGTATTTAAAATATATTCCGTCAACTAAATTTTTATTATTTTCTTAGGGAAGCTCTAAACCCATAGGATTGATACAACACCTGAGGAATGATAGGTCACCAAGTTTGATTCAAGGAATGACAAGGTTTCTTCTGTTCCTTGGATGAAGAGCTCCTTACTTGCATCCAGTAGTCCCCCACCAGCACCACCATCCTTGAAGGATTCCAGGACAATAGACAACACAAAATAAAAAGAGAAAATAAATCAAATTTTATTTACGGGAAGGAAAATATAATTTGAAAATATCAAGGCGCTGCCATGCATGAAATAACAAAGAATATACCAGTATATATTTGTAATACTTTACTTCCCATATTCTTCAAGGGAATATAAAAGTTCAGAGGAGGATGAGGCATGAGATACTTGTTACGAATTTCTGATAAACACATATGAGTACTTGTATAAAAGTATCACAGTGAGCATAGGAAAAAAAAACCTGAGCGCTTTCATGTGCTCACACACACATCTTCAGAGGTCTGCTGCAACATCTTTGTATCATTAATATATCTCGCCTTGAAACGTTTTAATTTAGTTCCTCTAGGTGGTGGGTAAATCCCGTGCAGGTGTGTGTAATATATATATATATATATATATATATATATATATATATATATATATATATATATATATATATATATATATATATATTATTTTATTTATTAACACATCGGCCGATTCCCACCAAAGCAGGGTGGCCCGAAAAAGAAAAACTTTCATCATTCACTCTATCACTGTCTTGCCAGAGGGTGCTTTACACTACAGTTATAAAACTGCAACATTAACACCCCTTCTTCAGAGTGCAGACACTGTACTTCTCATCTCCAGGACTCAAGTCCGGCCTGCCGGTTTCCCTGAATCCCTTCATAAATGTTACTTTGCTCACACTCCAACAGCACGTCAAGTATTAAAAACCATTTGTCTCCATTCATTCCTATCAAATACGCTCACACATGCTTGCTGGAAGTCCAAGCCCTCGCACACAAAACTTCCTTTACCCTCCTCCAACCTTTCCTAGGCCGACCCCTACCCCGCCTTCCCTCCACTACAGATTTATACACTCTCGAAGTTATTCTGTCTCGTTCCATTCTCTCTACATGTCCGAACCACCTCAACAACCCCTCCTCAGCTCTCTGGATAATAGTTTTGGTAATCCCGCACCTCCTCCTAATTTCAAAACTCAGAATTCTCTGCATTATATTCATACCACACATTGACCTCAGACATGACATCTCCACTGCCTCCAGCCTTCTCCTCATTGCAACATTCATCACCTATGCTTCACACCTATATAAGAGTGTTGGTATAACTATACTCTCATACATTCCCTTCTTTACTTCCATGGACAAAGTTCTTTGTCTCCACAGACTCCGAAGTGCTCCACTCACCCTTTTTTCCTCATCAATTCTATGATTCACCTCATCCTTCATAGACCCATCTGCTGACATGTCCACTCCCAAATATCTGAATACATTCACCTCCTCCATACTCTCTCCCTCCAATCTGATATCCAATCTTTCGTCACCTAATCTTTTTGTTATCCTCATCACCTTACTCTTTCCTATATTCACTTTCAATTTTCTTCTTTTACACACCCTACCAAATTCATCCACCAACCTCTGCAACTTCTCTTCAGAATCTCCCAAAAGCACAGTGTCATCAGCAAAAAGCAACTGTGACAACTCCCACTTTGTAATTAATTCTTTATCTTTTAACCCCACACCTCTTGCCAAGACCCTCGCATTCACTTCTCTTACAACCCCATCTATAAATATATTGAACAACCACGGTGACATCACACATCCTTGTCTAAGGCCCACTTTTACTGGGAAATAGTCCCCTTTCCTCCTACACACTCTAACTTGAGCCTCACTATCCTCATAAAAACTCTTCACTGCTTTCAGTAACCTACCTCCTATTCCATACACCTGCAACATCTGCCACATTGCACCCCTATCCACCCTGTCATACGCTTTTTACAAATCCATAAATGCCACAAAAACCTCTTTACCCTTATCCAAATACTGTTCACCTATATGTTTCACTGTAAACACTTGGTCTACACACCCCCTACCTTTCCTAAAGCCCCTTGTTCATCTGCTATCCTGCTTTCTGTCTTACTCTTAATTCTTTCAATAATAACTCTACCATACACTTTACCAGGTACACTCAACAGACTTATTCCCCTATAATTTTTGCACTCTCTTTTGTCCCCTTTGCCTTTATACAAAGGAACAATACACGCTCTCTGCCAATCCCTAGGTACCTTACCCTCTTCCATACATTTATTAAATAATAGCACTAACCATTCCAAAACTATATCCCCACCTGCTTTTAACATTTCTATCTTTATCCCATCAATCCCAGCTGCCTTACCCCCTTTCATTCTACCCACTGCCTCACGAACTTCCCCCACACTCACAACTGGCTCATCCTCACTCCTACAAGATGTTATTCCTCCTTGCCGTATACACGAAATCACAGCTTCCCTGTCTTCATCAACATTTAACAACTCCTCAAAATATTCCCTCCATCTTCACGATACCTCTAACTCTCCATTTAATAACTCTCCTCTCCTATTTTTAACTGTCAAATCCATTTGTTCCCTAGGCTTCCTCAACTTATTAATCTCACTCCAAAACTTTTTCTTATTTTCAACAAAATTTGTTGATAACATCTCACCCACTCTCTCATTTGCTCTCTTTTTACATTGCTTCACCACTCTCTTAACCTCTCTTTTTCTCTCCATATACTCTTCCCTCCTTGCATCACTTCTACATCACATCGCTTCTACATCACATCACTTCTACATATATATATATATATATATATATATATATATATATATATATATATATATATGTCGTGCCGATTAAGTAAAACTAGCGTTTTTGGCTTAAATAGCAACGCTCACCTTGCCATATAAGACAACTGAAAATTTGTGTATGCAATAACTTCGCCAAAATCATCCTGAACATAACGAAAAAAATATATTTCATTGTGTTTGTTTATTATTAAATTAATGTCAACGTATCTAAAATATATTTAGTTGGGTTAGGCTAAATTAAAATGCGCTTGTTGTAATAAGATTAGGTAGGTTTTCAAAGTTTCTCTTGGTACAAAATTATAAATTCTTACATTAACATAAATGAAAAAATATATATCTTTAAACGTATAAGATAAAATTTTAGAAAGGACTTAATTTTAGATGAGTTCTTGCTAATTGACCAGTTTTACCTAATTGGCACGACATATATATATATATATATAATATATATATATATATATATATATATATATATATATATATATATATATATATATATATATATATATATATATATATATATATGTCGTGCCGATTAGGTAAAACTACCGATTTTGGCTTAAATAGCAACGCTCACCTTGCGATATAAGACAAGTGAAAATTTGTGTATGCAATAATTTCGCCAAAATCATTCTGAACATAACGAAAAAAATATATTTCATTGTGTTTGTTGTTACGGGTATACCCTTGACCAACATTTTATATTGTGTGTATTTTTATCATAATAGTATATTGGAGATATTTCCGTTATTAGCTAAAACGAAAATGTCTTACTTTATACTATTATTTGATGTAGCTATGTTGTAGGTAGGATGTTACATTTTACTGTGGTGTTCATGTAGTGTGATACCACTAGTCATACTGCCGGTTACCTGTTTAGGTAGTGGCCGGTCTCCCCTCCCTCAGTCACGTGACCTACATGACGTCGTTTCATCAAACATTGACGATCGTCAGTAGGTTCACACATCCACTCCTGACCAGGAGTAGGTTCACTGACTTTCACAAGAGTAGTCATACGCTCTTTGGAGTAGGCTTGGGAAGTTATTCTACCTTTATGAGGATTTGTTAAGTCCCTAGTATGGTTTGAAAATTGTCTATTCATCCACGACTTACGGTGATAGCTTGTATTAGCCGAGTTTTGGTCAGTATTCTGAATTATTGTCTCAAGAAAATGTATTTGATGTTTCAATTGATATTTTATACTTCTCTGCCTTTATTGAGGCAATAGTCTCAGTTATTGTATTGCGAAACGTTAATGTAAATTATTATTTGTATAAAACTCATGTCATTGAGTATGATTATTGTACAGAAACAAGTAGTCATATGTCGACTGTTTTAGAATAAAGTTTATCATGATAGAGATAACTTTATACCATACACTGAATAATTATATGAATTTTTTTATATTAAATTTCTCAAATTTTACTTGCTTGGGTCAATCTCCTAAAAATGACCCTAATACTATAATGATTTTCTCTAACGATGAAACAATCAAAGCTTCATTAAATAACTTGTTACGACGGGGCAAAACAGGCTAATAAATGAGGCCCTGATCGTAACATTTGTTTATTATTAAATTAATGTTAACGTATCTAAAATATATCTAGTTGGGTTAAGCTAAATTAAATTGCGCTTGTTGTAATAAAGTTAGGTAGGTTTTCAAAGTTTCTCTTGGTACAAAATTGTAAATTCTTACATTAACATAAATTAAAAAAATATATTTTTAAACGTATAAGAGAAAATTTTAGAAAGGACTTAATTTTAGATGTGTTCTTACTAATTGACCAGTTTTACCTAATCGGCACGATATATATATATATATATATATATATATATATATATATATATATATATATATATATATACACACACACACATCTGCCGTTTCACAACAAGGCAGGGTGACCCGAAAAACAACAAACAATTTAATCATTCACTATAACACTGTCTTGCCAGGAGCTTGCGCCTGTACTATAGTTAAAAGTGCAACTTAGCAACACCTTTCAGAGCTCAGGCACTGTACTTCCCACCTCTAAGACTCAAGTCTGGCCTTTAGATCTCCCTGAATCCCTTCATAAATGATACTTTGCTCACACTCCAACAACATGTCAAGTCATAAAAACCTTTCACTATAGATTTATACACTTTGCAGTTCATTCTATTTCGTTTATTCCTCTCTAAATGTCCGAACCAACTCAACAACCCTTCTTCAGCCCTGCAGGTAATACGTTTAGTAACCCTGCACCTAATTTCCAAACACGGATTCCCTTCATTATATTCACACCGAATATTGCCTTCAGACACATCTCCACTGCCTCCAGCCTTCTCCTGGTTGCAACATTAACCACCCATGCTTCACACTCTTATAAGAGCGTTGGTATAACTATACACTCATACATTTCCCTCTTTGCTTCCATGGATAAAGTCCTTTGTCTCCGCAGACTCTTCAGTGCACCACTCACATTTCTCCCCTTGTCATTTCTATGGTTCACCTCATCCTTCATAGACCCATCTGCTGACAAGTCTACTCCAAATATCTGAATACATTCACTTCCTCCAATCTGATATCCAATCTTTCAGTACTTAATTTTTTTTTATTCTTATCACTTTACTCTTTACTATGTTCACTATTAATTTCCTTCTTTTACATACCCTACCAAACCCTTCCACCAACCTGTGCAATTTCACTGTAGAATCTCCCAAAAGTACACCTCTTCTCAACACCCGAACATTCACTTCTCTTAAAACCCTATCTATAAATATATTAAACAAACATGGTGACATCTCACTTATTATCTAAGGCCTACTTTTACTGGGAAATAAATTTCCTCTCTCCTATATACTCTGACTTGAGCTTCGCTATCCTCGTAAAAACTCTTCACTGCTTTCATTAACTTACCTCTAATTCCATACATCTGCAACATTATATATATATATATATATATATATATATATATATATATATATATAGGTTGTATCAAGCAAGTCCATGGTTGAGAGAAATAATAGAATCATGTTTCATTAAGCAGTTTTGAAAATAATATGAATATTTTTTGGTTTATAATTGGATTCATTTATATTAATAAATTTGGGAAGAATTTAATGATAAATTGACTAATCTATCTGGGAAGAGTTTCAGGTCCTTCTATGTCCTCTTCACAGAGTCGTGCGATGTACGCACTGTGAGTGTAGTCTTGTTAGTGTGATGACGTGAGTAGTCTCGCCCTATATGCCTTCTTGTCATGTTTCCTGTATAGTTCCTGATAGTAGGTCACGAAAGCGCTTGAATTCTTCATTTTTGATAGTGGCTTCTTGCTATATATATATATATATATATATATATATATATATATATATATATATATATATATATATATATATATATATATAGGTTGTATCAAGCAAGTCCATGGTTGAGAGAAATATAATAGAATCATGTTTCATTAAAAGCAGTTTTGAAAATAATATGAATATTTCTTTTGGTTTATATAAATTGGATTCATTTATAATTAATAAAATTTGGGAAGAATTTAATGATAAATTGGACTAATCTTAATTCTTGGGAAGAGTTTCAGGTCCTTTCTTATGTTCCTCTTCACAGGTCGTGCGATGTTACGCTACTGAGGTGTAGTCTTTGTTAGTGTGATGTGACTGTGAGGTGTAGTCTCGCCCCTTATATAAGCCCTTCTTGTCATGTTTCCTGTTATAGTTCCTTGATAATGTGAGT
>WNWK01011558.1:0-60000 GCA_009830355.1 Cherax destructor
CAGAGGCTGTTTCAAACTGCGCGGCACTATGGTGCTGCCCTCATAGGCCTATCAAGGTAGGGCTGGTCAGCCATGCTTCTCTCTCACTTACACGGCCTACCTCACTGAAGCAGCATCTCTACCCTTGCTGGCTTCCGGTCCCCTCATGCTCTGTCCCCGTGTACACCTACACCTTGCCATTAATAAACTGAGTCTAGTCATCGGCCGTATCTCTGCACCTACGCTACCATTCTACTGCCCAAAGTAAGCAGCCAAGAAGTTAGACTTAACAAGAGAGAGAGAGAGAGAGACAGAGACAGAGACAGAGACAGACAGACAGACAGACAGACAGAGACAGAGAAGACAGAGACAGAAAAGAGAGAGATGGATTGATAAATGGATGGATGGAGAGGGTTGTTCAGGCCACTCATGTAACCCTCGGCTTCGACGGGACATGAAAGTCTGAGCGACAAAGTTAAGATTTTCACATAAATCAACTGCATCTGGCTCAGAATAGTAGTCTAGTATGGATCGCCTCATAAATCTTAATCAATGTGTAAACACTCACAGTAATGGAAATCAGAGTCAGGAGTTAGTCTCGAAATACAAGTAGTATTTGCATCGGAAATTGTTAGTCTTGTGCTCTCTGTTGGTCAGGGGTCCTGTGTGACGAATTTTGTAATCAAATTTATGTTTTGTAATTCATATGAACTATCAATGAACTTCAGAGTTGATTATTTCAGGTGTAATACACGAGCGCATAATATCAAACTAGTTGTTTCTAAGATGTATGTCTTGGTCAACCAGACTGTGGTGTTTATTGTGGACTACATGCTGCTATCACCAACATTCTAATTGATCAGGATTTGGGTGAAATCAGCATGTTATCACCAATAGCAGTCTATTTAGGGGGTCTGGGACCCTCCCTAACAAAATCGATTACTACTGGTAAACTACAGGTGTTCATAGCATTGTTAGAGGGTAACAGTGTATGATACGAGAGGATAAATGTCTGCCTTTTCGGGAAAGATGTATGATTTCAAGGGTGACATCAGAATGTTTACCTCAGTGGTGACTAGGGTGACTTCAGAATGTTTACCTCAGTGGTGACTAGGGTGACATCAGAATGTTTACCTCAGTGGTGACTAGGGTGACATCAGAATGTTTACCTCAGTGGTGACTAGGGTGACATCAGAATGTTTACCTCAGTGGTGACACCTCTGGTGGTGAAAATACATTGCACAATGTAATACAGCTTATTACTTTATTGAATTTTAAGCTTTTATGCTGACGAACACAGGTGTAGAATGACCTGCTCACCTTGTTGTGTGCTCTGTCCAGGAGCTAGAGCTGGTTTTAGTATCATTCATATTGTCTCTTGTATAGATTTTGGCATTGTGTGTCAGTCTTGCTAATATGTGTATCTTGCACGTCGTACTGTGTTATTGCTGAGTGTTACGCGTACTGTAACTAGGCTTTCGTTATAGTGGGTTATACCACCAACACGTGCTAGGCGACTTGTGTCTGAGTATACCCTACTAAAATTGCCCAGACTCTCTCTACAACACTGCTGGCGAGTTGCTCCTTCCACTGGCATAGAATATGAACGAACTCTTACTGCTCCGCAGCTTCGTGAAAGTATTCGTAAACAATTAAAGGCTGAAGTGAGCGAGACGGTGTACCAAACTGAAGTTTCTGCTGCTACAGGGTCTTTTAATCGCTGATCTCCGCTTCGGTTCCTGGGAGCGCTAACTCCGGGGCAACCATAGCAGCAATTTAGGAAAGCAGGTGGTGAGGGTTTGGCCAAACTCAACCTTGAGGTGACCAGGGAGCAACGAGCACTCGCCAGGGAGGAGTTTGACAGAGAGAAAGAGATTAGATTTTGCCATCGAAGTGGCTAGTTTATTGTACACTCCATATCCATCCTGTTGATGGTAGCGCAATAGCATATGGATACACAAAAGGTCTAGAAACTAGGCCGCAAAAGGGTTAACAGGTGTACATTTGGATTTATATCTACAGTTCACTTATCTGTTATAAGCAATTTTAGGAAATTTGTTTAGTATACGTATCTGGTATCTTATTTATATTAATAAGATATCTTGACATATCATATACGTTAATATTCTGTCTCTATATTCCTCGATAAGTGGACAATTAAGCACACAGTGTTCAAGACAGTGACCACATGCCTGACCACAGGAGGCGGTTTCAACATAATGTAGCTGAGAAATTTATTGTGCAAAAAGAGGTGCCGCTAGTACCTGTTTTTTTTTTTATTCTGAGCCTGAACAAATTTTCGAGGCTTCTGAAAATCAGGTTCGTGCATCAAGGTGGCCAGTGGAGTATTGGGCAGCACTTGTGCAGGCAGCATTGTACGGCAAAGTGCAGGAATTCACAGCTGGTTTGGATGATGAGGACTTTGCTAATTACAACATTGTCAAAACAAGTGTTCTTGGTGAATATCAGTGTATTCCCACCAAGTATAGGGACGAATTTAAATCGTGCTAAACGTCTATTGTGTAAATTACCCATTATCCTGTCTCCCGATTTTTGAAAACCTGTGTTATAGGTTGATGCCTGTGAGTCAGGGATCGGGGCAGTATTACTACAAGTGATACTTGTGCTGAAGCATTTCAACATTTTTTTGAGGGTCAGTCATCTCATGTGGTCACCGTGAACAGTGATCACAACCCCTCTCATCCAAGTGCCATGAAGAATCATAACCGACTGATGAGGTGGAGTCTCAGGCTGCAACATAATAATCTCTTCATTCGCCACATAGCCGGAAAAGACAGTATTCTGGCAGATGCTTTATCTGTGTTAGGAACCACATGTGTTAGGAACCACATGTGTTAGGAACCACATGGGTAGTAAGCTTTTTTTCTCCTTATAAATGTTTGTTAATTTGACTACATAATTTATATTTTTTATCATATATATATATATATATATATTAGT
The DNA here is from genome assembly GCA_009830355.1 of Cherax destructor. Lineage (NCBI taxonomy): Eukaryota > Metazoa > Arthropoda > Malacostraca > Decapoda > Parastacidae > Cherax > Cherax destructor. Next base: position 2,941 of record WNWK01011558.1, read on the forward strand.
GAGGAGACACTTGCTACCGTCTTGAACCTAGGCTACTGTCTGCTGTCTCGCTCTAGGATCATGTTTGACTGGAAGTCTCTTGGAGTTGACTGCTAATGAGCTGGATGGTTGAGAGGAAAGGCGGTTCCATTAGTGTTCAGTGCCATGACAACACACTACCCATGGAGGGGATACCTAGACCTGGATATTAAAGCTCTATTTGGGTAGGAGTGTGGTATGCTACGAGTATGTTACATTTTATTCAGCGTATGTCACACTTCCATATAGGCTGTCTACCGACCAGCAAACCAGGTGTTGGTCGGTAAGCACGATCAATAGTGACCCCGTCATTATATCAGTACCTCGGTTCATTGGCCAATCACAGACAAGTCCGCCAAAGGTGTGAAGCGATGTGGTCACTTGTGACGCTAGTTTTAGCAGACTTGTCTAGGCTGCTGGACTCTCACGATGTTTTGTCAGGCTTTTACAGTTTTATCTTATTTGATCACTGTGTCGTACAATTGCTCTTACCTTTCTGTACATATTGTAAATACCAACTTGCTTATTTGGTGAAGGAAATACATGTCATATAACTTTTTTTATTCTACACTTGTGTTGGTAATACGGGTCATTAAAGATACAATTCTCCTATACAATTTACTCCCTAAAATAGAGTTTAGGGTAAACATTTGGTGTACAGTTCACTGGTGTACAGTGCACTGAGATATGTACACTTATGCGCTTATAACTGGTGATAATGAGTTTTTTGGGTTATCCTAGGTTTTCTACACATATGCTGCTATGTATGATAATCTATGTAACTGTATTTGTGTATACCTGAATAAACTTACTTACTTACCAAACATCACTTAAGTGGGAACTCTGCTTATCACACTCCAATACTGAACACCAGTAATCTCATGTGTTGCCTTTTTTTATATAGAGAAAAATGATACAAGCTCAAAAATAAAACGTTTGACGTTTTAAGTCACTTTAAATCTTCTATTCCTAATTAACAACTAGCCCAGAAATTTTGACATATCGGTCTGTCCTAGACACAATCATGTTACATCTGAGAAAGGAAGAGGATGTAAACAAGGACCACATTGGTCCTGATCAATTTCCAATTTGTTTGGAATTACTGTTGGCGATTTTGTTAAGGTTACGCGAAATATCTTTAGTGATATTCCTTGAAATATTCTTAAGAAGATCGTGTGTTTTTTTTGGTGGAAAAGATGATTAAAGTATTGCTTCTGCTGTTCTTCTGAATGTGCTGTTATAAAAAAAATTGTTGGCTTTTGCTGAACATAGTTCAACCCAGAGATGCTGAATCACCTCTACACGATGGTGTTGATGGGTTCGTGTCTAGGGTAGCAACTTTTTCTCTGGAACCTGTGTGAGTCTCACCACACGATGCTTAACTGACTGAAATCCACCCATCTACTTCCGCATTAATAGAAGGCATATTTTTCCCTTTTATCTAAATTTTATACCACTTAGTGACACAAAACAAATTATGGATGTTGATTATGGAATGTTAGAAACAGACTTCGAATAATTTTACTTGCTTTGTGATTTTAATTTTTGTAATATGACACTAAATTTTTCACTACAGTAATATGTAGATGAATTAGATTAATTTGTAACACCTGGGTATTTTTATTGCCGAGCAGGCTTCTTCAGTCGGATGCTAGCGAACAGAGCACTGGAAGCAGTAGAATTAGTACTGGTGTGATCAGTCCTTCACCCTCACCGAGGGTGAAGGACTGATCACGTCTTAACTACTTCTACTGCTTCTATTACTGTATTCACTTGAAACCGACTGACTAAGCTTTTTATGCTTGCGAAAAATAGTGTCTCAATTGTCTTATTCAACAACGTGTAGGTTTTGTATATTATTAATAATATGATACAATAATTAGTGTAAATTTGATAATGCTAGAAACGGTTCAGGTTTCTGACACGTTACTTCAGACATACAGCTGAGGCTGCCTCTCTGCTATGTTAAGTTGGATATTGGTGCCTATAGGCGCTCATGCAAACACTATTTAATCATATGTTAATTTTGTAATACATGTATAGTAATTGGTTTCTTGATTTAAAAAAAAACACATGTGAATTCATTTCATGAAGTTATAAATGTCTTATATTCTACACTTCATGGTAAGAATATGTGTCTAGAAACATTGTCACAGTTCATTTTCTTACATTCGTTAGTCTGTTTCAATTTTTATAAGGCAATCGTCATGAAAGTTAGTGAAACATAACTGTGTCTCAGGCTTCCTTATATCCAGAAGCAGGTTTTAGGTAAAACGGTAATTTAAGGTAATTTAGGTAATTTAAGTGACGGCACCTTCAGAAAAAGCATTTTTTGCTGTACAGTATTGAATGACACATAAGTTTAAGGCTCTTTTTTTTTGTACTGATTTCACAGAGTATCTAAAATCTTTATTTGGGGCTGTTATTTTTTGGTTTCAATATGAGCTGCACAGTTTTAAAGCATATTTTATACCGATTTCGAAAAAAGATTTTTTTTTAAAACCAAGGCTTATCAGTTTCAATAAAAAAAATTGGCAAATTGAAATGAGGATTATTGTGTGTCGGAACCTAAAATTAATATAAATACACCAACGTCAAGACAATGTGTGTGCGTGTGTGTGTGTGCAGGGATCAGAGTCCCTCACAACCGCCTCCTGATATGGTGAGGTGGGAGTGTGAGTCCCTGACAAGGTGAGGTGGGAGTGTAAATCCCCTGCACCCACCTCCTGATGGGAAGTACAGTGTCTGTACTCTGAAAAAGGGGTGTTAATGTTGCAGTTTTATAACTGTAGTGTAAGCCCGCCTCTGGCAAGACAGTGATGGAGTGAATGATAATGAAAGTTTTTCTTTTTTGCGCCACCCTGCCTTGGTGGGAAAGGGTGGGAAGTAAAAGGTGTGATAAAAGAGAAAAAGGTAGCTAATGAGAGGTTTTTACAAAACATAAGTGCTATAAGAAGAGCAGAGTACGTATATGAAGAGTAAAAGAAAGGTGAAGAGAGTGGTGAGAGAGTGCTAAAGGAGAGCAGATGATAGAGTGGGAGAGGCACTGTCAAGAAATTTTGCTGAAAATAAGAATTTTTTTTGGAGTGAGATAAACAAGTTAAGAAAGCCTAGGGAACGAATGAATTTGTCAGTTAAAAACAGAGTAGGGGAGTTAGTAGATGGGGAGCTGGAGGTATTAGGTAGATGGCGGGAATATTTTGAGGAACTTTTAAATGTCGATGAAGAAAGGGAGGCATTAATTTCATGCACTGGCCAGGGAGGTACAACATCTTCTAGGAGTGAAGAAGAGCAGGATGTGAGTGTGGGGAAGGTGCGTGAGGCATTACGTAGAATGAAAGGGGGTAAAGCAGCTGGAACTGACGGGATCATGACAGAAATGTTAAAAGCAGGGGGAGATATAGTGTTGGAGTGGTTGGTATTTTTGTTTAATAAATGTATGAAAGAGGGGAAGGTACCTAGGGATTGGCAGAAAGCATGTATAGTTCCTTTATATAAAGGGAAGGAGGACAAAAGAGATTGTAAAAATTATAGGGAGATAAGTTTACTGAGTATACCAGGTAAAGTCTACAGTAGGGCTATTATTGAAAGAATTAGAGGTAAGACAGAGAGCAGGATTGCAGATGAGCAAGGAGGCTTTAGAGTGGGTAGGGGATGTGTAGATCAACTGTTTACATTGAAGCATATATGTGAACAGTATTTAGATAAAGATAGGGAAGTTTTAATTGCATTTATGGATTTAGAAAAGGCATATAATAGAATGGATAAGGGAAAAATGTGGCAGATGTTGCAAGTGTATAGAATAGGTAGTAAGTTACTGAATGCAGTACAGAGTTTTTATGAGGATAGTGAGGCTCAGGTTAGGGTGTGAAGGAGAGAGGGAGATTACTTCCCGGTAAAAGTAGGTCTTAGACAGGGATGAGTAATGTCACCATGGTTGTTTAATATATTTTTAGAAGGGGTTGTAAAAGAAGTAAATGCTAGGGTGTTGGGGAGAGGGGTGGGATTAAATTATGGGGAATCAAGTACAAAATGGGAGTTGACACTGTTAATTTTTGCTGATGATTCTGTGCTTACGGGAGATTCTAAAGAAAAGTTTGGGAGGGTGTGTAAAGGTAGAAAGTTGAAAGTGAACAAAGATAAGAGTAAGGTGTTGAGGGTATCAAACGATTTAGATAAAGAAAATTTGGATATACATTGGAGAGAGGGATTATGGAAGAAGTGAATGTTTTCAGATATTTGGGAGTTGACTTGTCAGCGGATGGGTTTATGAATGATGAGGTTAACCATAGAACTGATGAAGGAAAAAAGGTGAGTGGTGCGTTGAGGTATCTGTGGAGACAAAAAACGTTATCCATGGAGGCAAAGAAGCAGTATATATATTATTGTGACCACGAACGAGTAGAATTGAATCAATAACAACACTGCGACTAGCCGAGGATTTGAACCCATGTAGTTTTGGCCCAGCTTCTTGGTGAGCGCAATTAATATATATACTGCTTGTGGAGGCTAGTGCACCAAACGGGGATAAGAATGAAATTAGATTTTCGTTCACCACGAGGCAGGGCCAAACCTACATGGGTTCGAATCCTTTTAAACACACACACACACACACACACACACACACACACACACACACACACACACACACATATATATATATATATATACGCTTATCGTCTTCTCCGAGGATGAGGGTCCCCAATAAAGTTCTAGAGGTGGTACCTCCTATATATATTAAATATATATATATATATATATATATATATATATATATATATATATATATATATATATATATATATATATATATATATGTATTGCCGAATAGGCAAAACTGGTCAATTAGCAAGAACTCATTTACTTATTCGCAAGATTTACTTATTCGGCAAAATATATATATATATATATATATATATATATATATATATATATATATATATATATATATATATATATATTTTGCACACACACATATTCACATATCTCTTTAAGAAGAGGTATGATGAAGCTCATGGCGCAGGGAGTGACCTAGTAGCGGCCAGTGAAGAGGCGGGGCCAGGAGCTATGACTCGACCCCTGCAACCACAACTAGGTGAGTACACACATACACACACACACACACACACACACACACACTAGTACTTTCTGGAATTTGGGCGAAAAAAATACATTATACGTGATGTCTGGAATTTATTGGAGGACTGGTTCTAAATTTGCACACTAAAAGCACGCTTTACGAGAATGGGAGGCAGGACAGATGCTGAAAAATATCCCCAATGAATAACGTGAGTGAAGTCGCATGCTTAGCACGACCAAAAGATCGACGACTTTTCAACACGATCTCTTCATTTATAAGAGACATTACCAACAGACCCTTACAATAAACCGGACAATTTCCTCCACGAAGTTCCTGATTATTCAGGCTATACGTAATCTTACACAGAAATGCATGTTGCCAGCATCACTAGCCTAACTGCTCAGGCTAACAGCCAGGAGACTAGTTTTATAGGAACATAAGAAAGAAGGAATACTGCAGCAGGCCTACTGGCCCATGCGAGGCAGGTCGAATTCTCCCACCGGCTTAAGCCGGTGGGTAAAGCTCTTAGTACCCTTCAGTGCTAGGTATTATCGTGGAGGTTGAAAAATAGGCATACCTGGAGTTTACCTGGAGAGAGTTCCGGGGGTCAACGCCCCCGCGGCCCGGTCTGTGACCAGGCCTTATGGTGGACCAGGGCCTGGTCAGGTACCGACTTTAGGTGTCTGTCCAGTGTCGGCTTGAAGACAGCCAGGGGTCTATTGAGAGGCAGTTGAACAGTCTTGGGCCCCTGACACTTATTGTGTTGTCTCTTATCGTGCTAGTTGCACCCCTGCTTTTCATTGGGGGGATGTTACATCGTCTGCCTAGTCTTTTGATTTCATAGTGATTTTCATGTGCAAGTTTGGTACTAATCCCTCCAGGTTTTTCCACGTATATATAATAATGTATCTCTCCCGCCTGCATTCTAGGGAGTACAGGTTTAGGAACTTCAAGCGTTCCCAGTAATTGAGGTGGTTTATCGCAGTTATGCGTGCCGTGAAGGTTCTCTGCACATTTTCTAGGTCAGCAATGTCACCTGCCTTGAAAGGTGCAGTTAGTGTGCAGCAATATTCCAGCCTAGATAGAACAAGCGACCTGAAGAGTGTCATCATGGGCTTGGCATCCCTGGTTTTGAAGGTTCTCATTATCCATCCTGTCATTTTTCTAGCAGATGCGATTGATACAGTGTTATGGTCCTAGAAGGCGAGATCCTCTGACACGATCACTCCCAGGTCTTTGACATTAGTTTTTCGCTCTATTGTGTGGTTGGAATTTGTTTTATACTCCGATGAGATATTAATTTCCTCACGTTTTCCATATTTGGTTGATGTCTGCTTGGAGTCTAGCAGTGTCTTCAATGGTGGACACTGTCATGCAGATTCGGGTGTCATCTGCAAAGGAAGACATGGCACTGTGGCTTATATCCCTGTCTCTGTCCGATATGAGGATGAGGAACAAGATGGGAGCGAGTACTGTGCCTTGTGGAACAGAGCTTTTCACCGTAGCCGCCTCAGACTTTACTCTGTTGACTACTACTCCTTGTGTTCTATTTGTTAGGAAGTTATAGATCCATCTACCAACTTTTCCTGTTATTCCTTTATCACGCATTTTGTGTGCTATTGCACCATGGTCACACTTGTCAAAGGCTTTCGCAAAGTCTGTGTATATAACATCTGCATTCTGTTTGTCTTCTAGAGTATCCAGGACCTTGTCGTAGTGGTCCAGTAGTTGGGACAGACAGGAGCGACCTGCTTTAAACCAATGTTGCCCTGGGTTGTGTAATTGATGGGTATGTAGATGAGTGGCGATCTTGCTTCTTAGAACCCTTTCAAAGATTTTTATGATATGGGACGTTAGCGCTATTGGTCTGTAGTTCTTTGTTATTGCTTTACTGTTCCCTTTGTGGAGTGGGGCTAAGTCTGTTGTTTTTAGTAACTGCGGGACGACCCCAGTGTCCATGCTCCCTCTACATAGGATGTTAAAAGCACGTGATAGAGGCTTCTTGCAGTTCTTGATGAACACGGAGTTCCATGAGTCTGGGCCTAGGGCAGAGTGCATGGGCATGTCATTTATCGCCTTTTCGAAGTCATTTGGCGTCAGGAAATTGTCAGATAGGTGTGTGTCTACCAAATTCTCTGGCACTCTCATAAAAAATTCATTAAGGTCTTCGACTTTCAGTCTGGTTAGCGGCTCGCTAAGAACTGAGTCATACTGGGACTTTAGTAACTCACTCATTTCCTTGCTGTCATCTGTGTAGGACCCATCTCGTTGAAGTAGGGGCCCAATACTGGATGGTGTTCTCGACTTTGATTTGGCATAGGAAAAGAAATACTTTGGGTTTCTTTCAGTTTCATTTATGGCTTTTAGTTCTTCCTGCGTTTCTTGATTCCTGTAAGGTTCCTTTAGTTTTAGTTCGATGTTTGCTATTTCTCTGATTGCTATTGCTCTGATTGCTCTGTTTGTTATTTCTACGATACAGATTTATAAAATTGCAGTGAGTAATTAACTTGGTAGTGTTTTTAAACTGAACTACTAATAGACCTGATTGACAAGAAGTAATGTGTAAATTTGTGTGTAATACTAAATGTGCTTAAAAAATGACCTCTCATATTAATATAATAATCGATTATGTGTTATCTTTACCTGTTCATTTTCAGCGAGGTAACGCGACGGAAAGCAACCCTGGTGAAGAAGATAACAACGATAACACTCACATTCTTCTGGTTTCTAACTCCCCGAGAGCGTTTGAAAGTTGAATAGTTTGTTTATTTCCATTGGAAACCTCCAGACCATTTCCTAGAATGCGACTCGAAATAGGAGATTGATACTCAGGTATCTTTTATACTTTTGGATGAACAGGGGCATAGTGTCACCCCAACACAAGGAATGAGTAAATTAGGCTCCTGTAACTACTACCATTAGGATAATTGGTATACCAATTATTTTACTCAGTTTATTCAGTTATTTGTATTTTAATAACAGGGAATTATTGCTCCAATAAGAAGAAATTATCATTCCCCTCATTATAATTATTTTGAACAAGTAAAATTGCCTGTCATTATATAATTCATTATCGGTGAGGCAGTGAAGAAGACGCACGTTAAGAACCAGCTTTAATGGTGATGGTATTGGCGCCAGAACGTCATTTTGAACGTAACTGAAACTGTGGGTCAGTAGAGATATACTCTGAACTCTCTTCTCGTTATAACAAAACTTAGTACAAGAAAAACAAATGAACACATAATAAAGGAACTCGTTAAACTGTTCGAGTCAGTGGCGGTGGAGTTGTTCTATTCCTGGGACCTAACATAGTTAACTAACACCCCCCCCCCCTTCCCTCCCATCATTACCCAGGCGCTGTAAAACCACAAGGAGTTTATGCTTCCACATGAATATAACAATAATAACAAGCAATCAGTGGCTAGGTGTGTGCGTACTCACCTAGTTATGGTTGCAAGGGTCGAGTCAGAGCTAATGGCCCCGCCTCTTCACTGGCCGCTACTAGGTTAGTCTTCCTGTTCCATGAGCTTTGTCTTACCTCTTCTTAACGCTATGTATGGATCCTGACTGCACTACATCACTTCCCAGATTATTCCACTTCCCGACAACTCTGTGACTGACGAAATACTTCCTAACATCTCTGTGATTCATCTGAGTCTTCAACTTCCAACTGTGTCCCCTTGTTGCTGTGTCCCATCTCTGGAACATCCTGTCTCTGTCCACCTTGTCGATTCCTCTCATTATAAGTAAGTAAGAAAGTTTATTCATGTATACACAAATACATTTACATAGATTATCATACATAGCAGCATATGTGTAGAGAACCTAGGATAACCCAAAAAAGTCAGACAGAGTGACTTATTTCCATTGGGGTCCTTTATTATTTTATATGTCGTTATCATATACCCCTATATCCCCTGTCCTCCAGTGTCGTCAGGTCAATTTCCCTTAACCTCTCCTCGTAGGACATACCCCTTGGCTCCAAGACTAGTCTTGTTGCAAACCTTTGCACTTTCTCCAGTTTCCTTACGTGCTTGGCTAGGTGTGGATTTCAAGGTGGTGCTGGGCCTAACGTACACAGTGTACAGGGTCCTGAACGATTCCTTATTAAGATGTCGGAATGCTGTTTTTAGGTTTGCCAGGCGCCCGTATGCTGCAACAGTTATTTGGTTGATATGCGCCTTAGAAGATGTGCTCCGTGTTATACTCACCCCAAGATCCTTTTCCTTGAGTGAGGTTTGTAGACTCTGGCCCCCTAAACTGTACTCCGTCTGCGTTCTTCTTTGCCCTTCTCCAATCTTCATGACTTTGCACTTGGTGGGGTTGAACTCAAGAAGCCAGTTTTTGGACTAGGCCTGTAGCCTGTCCAGATCCCTTTGTAGTTCTGCCTGGTCCTCGTCCGATTGAATTCTTCTCATCAACTTCAAATCATCTGCAAACAGGGACACTTCTGAGTCTATTCCTTCCGTCATGTCGTTCACAAATTCCAGAAACAGCACTGGTCCCAGGACTGACCCCTGTGGAGCCTCGCTCGTTACAGGCGCCCACTCTGACATCTCGCCAAGTACCATGACTCGCTGTTGTCTTCCTGACCAGTGGCGTCGTAAGGAAGGGGGGCGGGGGGATGCCGCCCCGGTTGACACCATTTAGGGGGTGACACCATAGACCCTCTAAAGGTGACACTAATGCCCAAAACAGTGCTGCACCAACATAAGAGAAGAATTCTTCGTTTTTATATAGCCTATTATATGATTACAGAACACAAATAGGTCTATATACGCAAAATCATTGATTTTGAAGTGATTGATGATTGTGCAGGATTGAAAGCTAGGAAATGTAAGATCAGATTCACTGAGAAATTACCTGTACTCATGGTCACTGAGATGTTACCTGTACTCATGGTCACTGAGATGTTACCTGTGCTCAAGGTCACTGAGATGTTACCTGTGCTCAAGGTCACTGAGATGTTACCTGTACTCAAGGTCACTGAGATGTTACCTGTACTCAAGGTCACTGAGATGTTACCTGTACTCAAGGTCACTGAGATGTTACCTGTACTCATGGTCACTGAGATGTTACCTGTGCTCAAGGTCACTGAGATGTTACCTGTACTCAAGGTCACTGAGATGTTACCTGTACTCAAGGTCACTGAGATGTTACCTGTTCTCAAGGTCACTGAGATGTTACCTGTACTCAAGGTCACTGAGATGTTACCTGTACTCAAGGTCAAATCGGAACTAGTGTTTCTCTGATATTACAATTTTTTTCTTTATTTTTCAAGTTTATTTTTTTCATTGTTGAAGATGAATAAATGTAGGATCTGTTGCCTGTACCCAAAGTGGTATTTGAGTTTATATTTCCTCAATATTACTATGATTATATACTTTATCATTAATAAAGTTGAGAAGCATTCTTCTGTTCGGTTTATGGCGCTAAAACATTCTCATTGCTAAATATTAGTCACTAGTCATACAGTAGGCCAGGATGAATTACAACAATTGGATATGCTGAATATTGAAGACAGAGTAAAACAACTTAAGTTGAATCAAGTTTATAAAATTGCTCACAAACAGTGTCCAGAATATCTTGCTGCCAATTTTGTCAAGGCTGGGAACCAAAGCAGTCATAGTACTAGGGGGAGAGAGCACAACTTTGTAGTACCCACAGTCAGTGGCCAGGCTTCAAACACCTTTTATTGTACAGCAATAAAGGAATGGAACAGACTGCCTGCACATGTCAAAGCCAGTCATAGCATGAGCCAGTTCAAGAAAGAACCAAAAGGTCCCTAATGAATGTAGCGACAGAAAGGGAGGAGAATGATTTTTTATTTTTTTAGTTAACACACATGTAAATGTAAATAACTCATTTTACCTTATTCCTTGTAGATCTCCATTATAGTATAATAATAAGGTATTAAATGAACCTCAATGGAAATAAGTCACTGACTGTTTTGGGTTATCCTAGGTTCTCTACACATATGCTGCTATGTATGATAATCTATCTAACTGTATTTGTGTATACCTGAATAAACTTACTAACTGGAGTTCACTCTCCCCATCCCCCCGCCCTTGAATTTCATGGGGGTGACACCAAAGATGCCGCCCCGGGTGACACCAACCCTAGCGACGCCACTGTTCCTGACAGGTATTCCCTGATCTATTGCAGTGCCTTCCCTGTTATCCCTGCCTGGTCCTCCAGCTTTTGCACTAATCTCTTGTGTGGAACTGTGTCAAACGCCTTCTTACAGTCCAAGAAAATGCAATCTACCCACCCCTCTCTCTCTTGTCTTACTGTTGTCACCCTGTCATAGAACTCCAGTAGGTTTGTGACGCAGGATTTCCCGTCCCTGAAACCGTGCTGGCTGTCGTTGATAAGCTCATTTCTTTCTAGGTGCTTCATCACTCTTTCCCTGATAATCTTCTCCATGACCTTACATACTATACATGTCAGTGCCACTGGTCTGTAGTTTAATGCTTCGTGTCTGTCTCCTGTTTTGAAAACTTGGGACTACATTTGCTGTCTTCTATACTTCAGATTGTCGCCCTGTTTCGACAGATGTGTTGAAGATTGTTGTTAGTGGCACACATGGCGCCTCTGCTCCCTCTCTCAGGACCCATGGAGAGATGTTATCCGGCCCCATCGTCTTTGAGGTATCTAGCTCGCTTAGCAGCCTCTTCACTTCTTCCTCGGTAGTATGTATTGTGTCCAACACTTGATGGTGTACCCCGCCTCTCTGTCTTTCTGGAGTCCCTTCTGTCTCCTCTGTGACCACTTCTTTGAATCTCATGTTGAGCTCCTTACATACTTCGCGGTCATTTCTTGTGATCTCCCCTCCTCCCTTCCTCAGCCTGATCACCTGGTCCTTGACTGTTGTTTTCCTCCTGATGTGACAGTACAACAGTTTTGGGACAGATTTGTCTTTCGCTGCTGTCATTCTCGTTTTGTCTTTGGACCTCCTTTCTTACCTGTGGATATTCATTTCTGACTCTCCGACTGTTCTCCTTATTCTCCTGGGTCCTTTGCTTTCTAAACTTCTTCCGTTCTTTAGCACACTTGGTTTTGGCTTCCCTGCACCTTAGTGTGAACCACGGGCTCATCCTGGCATTTTCGTTGTTCCTGTTACCCTTGGGTACAAACCTCTCTTCAGCCTCTTTGCATATTGTTGTCACATATTCCATCATCTCGTTTACTGACTTTCCTGCTAGTTCTCTGTCCCACTGAAGCCCCTGCAGGAAGTTCTTCATGCCTGTGTAGTCCCCTTTCTTGTAATTTGGCTTCCCTCTCCACTTGTAACTCTATGTATTCGAAGCTCAGAACCACATGATCACTGGCCCCAAGGGGTCTTTCATATGTGATGTCCTAAATATCTGCACTACTCAAGGTGAATACTAGGTCCAGTCTCGCTGGTTCATCCTCTCCTCTCTCTCTCTCTCTGGTAGTGTCCCATACTTGTTGGTACATGAGGTTTTCGAGTACCACCTCCATCATCTTAGCCCTCCACGTTTCTTGGCCCCCATGAGGCTCCAAGTTCTCCCAATTGATTTCCTTGTGGCTGAAGTCACCCATGATCAGTAGCTTTGTGTGTGTGTGTATTTGTGTGTGTGTGTGTGTTTCTTTGTGTGTAATTTCATGACTAGACTCGGGTAATTGTTTGAATTATTCATTGTGTAATAAGTGTAATAAACGTAAATATCTTGTTTGTTCATCAGTTTAGCTGCGTTAAATGATAAGGTAGTGGCAGCACTCACTTCAGAGGGAGGGAAATGAGGTGCCTTGATGTTGGTGATAGGCTCTTCATCCAAAGAATTGGAGCTCTTCTCTTGAATTGAATCTGATTACCTACCAATCCAAAGGCATTGTGTAACTACATAAAAATGTTGTTCTTTAATTAAGAATATTGGGTACGTCAGCCTTGTGCTTATCTAATCTTTATAATAATTACATACTGGGGACGGAAGCTGGCTATGGTCCGCTGTCATATTTCATTACACTCAGCAAAGAGTAAGTTAGATACTCGGCGGTGATTATGTCAGACTATTTCACGTTCAAAGAACACAACAAAGTTATCAAATCTGCTTTCAAAACAAGAGATGTCATGCCAGTTACGATATACTTCAGGTTACTCGTTCGCTCTAGGCTGGAATATTGCTACGTACTGACGGCCTCTTTCTAGGCATGCGAATTTGCAGAGCTGGAAATTGTAGATAGAACCTTCACAGTTCGTTTAAATTCAATCAAGCTACTAAATTACTTGGAGCTCTTGAAGTCCCTCGAATTTAACTCCTTAGAACATAGGCGAGAAAGATATATGATAATCCACGCCTGGAAGATTCTGAAGGAATGTGTCCCAAACCTGCAAACCGAACTAACTACATATGAACACAAGAGACTTGGCAGACGATGGAAGATTCCTCCAGTGAACATCAAGGAAGCGATGAGTACGATGAGATGGAATTCAATAAGTGTAAAGGGACCATGACTCTTCAGCATCTTCCCTTCAAGTATAAGTAAAAGGAAACTCAATATATTCCTCAAATCAGTTCCATATGAGCTAGGCTGTGGTGCATATGTTGGCCTGCAGGTGGCGGACACCAACAACCTGATCGATCAGGTCAGCCACCAGAAGACCTGGTCTGGGACCGGGTCGAGGGAGCTGTGATCTCTGTAAGCAGTAACAGGTAATCTACAAGTAACCTAGAGGTAACCTACGAGTAACCTACTGGTAATCTACAGGTATATACAGGAAACCTAAAAGTAAACTAAAAGTAACATAAAGGTAACCTACAGGTAACTACAGGTAACCTACAGGTAACTTACAGGTAACCTAGAGGTAACTACAGGTAACTTACAGGTAACTATAGGTAACTTACAGGTAACTTACCGGTAACTTACAGGTAACCTACAGGTAACTACAGGTAACCTACAGGTAACCTACAGGAAACTTACAGGTAACCTAAAAATAAGTACACATAACCTTCAGGTAACCTACATTAACATCAGGTAACTACAGGTAACCTACACGTAACTACAGGTAACTACAGATAACCAACAGGTAACTACAGGTAGCCTACAGGTAAATACAGGTAGCAACAGGAAGCCTACAGACAACTACAGGAACTAAAGGAAACCTACAGGTAACTACAGGAAACTTTCAAATAACCTACAGACAACCTACTGGTAAATACAGGTAACCTATATATAGCTACAGGTAACTTACAGGTAACCACATGTAACTAATAGGTAACTTCAGGTGACCTACAGGTAACTATAGGTAACATACAGGTAACCTTCAGGTAACTACAGGTAACCTACAGGTAACTACAGGTAACCTATATATAACTACAGGTAACCTACATATAACTACAGGTAACTACAGGTAACCTACATGTAACTACAGGTAACTACAGGTAACCTACAGTTAACCTACAGGTAACCAACAGGTAACCAACAGGTAACTACAGGTAAATTTCAGGTAACCTACAGGTAACTACATGTGACATCCAGGTAACCTACAGGTATCTACAGATAACCTGCAGAAAACATACAGTTAAGTACAGGTAACTACAAACAACCTCCAGGTAACCTACAGGTAACTATAGGTATATACAGGTAATTTACAGGTAACTATAGGTAACCTACAGATAACTACAGGTAATCTAAAGGTAACTACAGGTAACTTTCAGATAACCTACAGGTAGCCTACAGGTAACTACAGGTAACCTACAGGTATTTACAGATAACCTGCAGGTAACGTACAGGTAAGTACAGTTAACTACAGGTAACCTCCAGGTAACCTACAGGTAAATACAGGTAACTACAAGTAACACAGGTAACCTACAGGTAGATACAGGTAACTACAGGTAACCTACAGGTAACTACAGGTAGCCTACAGATAACTACATGTAACTACAGGTAACACAAGTAACTACAGGTAACCTACAGATAACTACAGGTAACTACAGGAAACTACAAGTAACCTGCAGATAACTACAGGTAACCTACAGGTACCTACAGGTAACCTACAGGTAACTACATGTAACTACAGGTAACACACGTAACTACAGGTAACCTACAGGTAACTACAGGTAACTTCAGGTAACACAGGTAACTACAGGTAACCTACAGGTAACTACACGTAACCTACAGGTAACTACAGGTAATCTACATATAACTGCAGGTAACCTACATATAACTAAAGGTAACTACAGGTAACCTTCAGATAACCTACAGGTAACCTACAGGTAACATACGGGTAACCTACAGGTAAGTACAGGTAACTACAGATAACTGAAGGTAACCTACAGGTAACTACAGGTATCTTGCATATAACTACAGGTAACTACAAGTAACCTACAGGTAACTACAGGTAACCTACAGGTAACTACAAGTAACCTACAGATAACTACAGGTAACTACAGGTAACCTAGACGGGATGGACATCTTCGGGGGGTCACATGTCTAATTTACTCTGCTAATAAGTTACAAAAAATTGAACTTTAATTAGCGATTAGTTTAAATACAAAATTATGTTGATTTTATGATTTTGTTCGTCGGTTCATTGTCGGGTTTAGGAACTGATGAACACGTCTGGTGCTGGAACTGTTGAACACGTCTGATGCTGGAACTGTTGAACACGTCTGGTGCTGGAACTGTTGAACACGTCTAGTGCTGGAACTGTTGAACACGTCAGGTGCTGCAACTGTTGAACACGTCTGGTGCTGGAACTGATGAACACGTCTGGTGCTGGAACTGTTGAACACGTCTGGTGCTGGAACTGTTGAACACGTCTGGTGCTGGAATGACGAAGTCTGGTGCTGGAACTGTTGAACACGTCTGGTGCTGGAACTGTTGAACACGTCTGGTGCTGGAACTGTTGAACACGTCTGGTGCTGGAACTGTTGAACACGTCTGGTGCTGGAACTGTTGATCACGTCTGGTGCTAGAACTGTTGAACACGTCTGGTGTAGGAACTGTTGAACACGTCTGGTGCTGGAACTGTTGAACACGTCTGGTGCTGGAACTGTTGATCACGTCTGGTGCTGGAACTGTTGATCACGTCTGGTGCTGGAACTGTTGATCACGTCTCGTGCTGGAACTGTTGATCACGTCTGGTGCTGGAACTGTTGAACACGTCTGGTGCTGGAACTGTTGAACACGTCTGGTGCTGGAACTGTTGATCACGTCTGGTGCTGGAACTGTTGATCACGTCTGGTGCTGGAACTGTTGAACACGTCTGGTGCTGGAACTGTTGAACACGTCTGGTGCTGGAACTGTTGAACACGTCTGGTGCTGGAACTGTTGAACACGTCTGGTGTAGGAACTGTTGAACACGTCTGGTGCTGGAACTGTTGAACACGTCTGGTGCTGGAACTGTTGAACACGTCTGGTGCTGGAACTGTTGAACACGTCTGGTGCTGGAACTGTTGAACACGTCTGGTGCTGGAACTGTTGAACACGTCTGGTGCTGGAACTGTTGAACACGTCTGGTGCTGGAACTGTTGATCACGTCTGGTGCTGGAACTGTTGAACACGTCTGGTGTAGGAACTGTTGAACACGTCTGGTGCTGGAACTGTTGAACACGTCTGGTGCTGGAACTGTTGAACACGTCTGGTGCTGGAACTGTTGAACACGTCTGGTACTGGAACTGTTGAACACGTCTGGTGTAGGAACTGTTGAACACGTCTGGTGCTGGAACTGTTGAACACGTCTGGTGCTGGAACTGTTGAAGACGTCTGGTGTAGGAACTGTTGAACACGTCTGGTGCTGGAACTGTTGAACACGTCTGGTGCTGGAACTGTTAAACACGTCTGGTGCTGGAACTGTTGAACACGTCTGGTGCTGGAACTGTTGAACACGTCTGGTGCTGGAGCTGTTGAACACGTCTGGTGCTGGAACTGTTGAACACGTCTGGTGCTGGAACTGTTGATCACGTCTGGTGCTGAAACTGTTGATCACGTCTGGTGCTGGAACTGTTGATCATGTCTGGTGCTGGAACTGTTGAATACGTCTGGTGCTGGAACTGTTGAACACGTCTGGTGCTGGAGCTGTTGAACACGTCTGGTGCTGGAACTGTTGATCACGTCTGGTCCTGGAACTGTTGATCACGTCTGGTGCTGGAACTGTTGAACACGTCTGGTGCTGGAACTGTTGAACACGTCTGGTGCTGGAACTGTTGGACACGTCTGGTGCTTGAGCTGTTGAACACGTCTGGTGCTGGAACTGTTGAACACGTCTGGTGTTGGAACTGTTGAACACGTCTGGTGCTGGAACTGTTGAAGACGTCTGGTGCTGGAGCTGTTGAACACGTCTGGTGCTGGAACTGTTGAACACGTCTGGTGTTGGAACTGTTGAACACGTCTGGTGCTGGAACTGTTGAAGACGTCTGGTGCTGGAGCTGTTGAACACGTCTGGTGCTGGAACTGTTGAACACGTCTGGTGCTGGAACTGTTGAACACGTCTGGTGCTGGAATGACGAAGTCTGGTGCTGGAACTGTTGAACACGTCTGGTGCTGGAACTGTTGAACACGTCTAGTGCTGGAACTGTTGAACACGTCTGGTGCTGGAACTGTTGAACATGTCTGGTGCTGGAACTGTTGAACACGTCTGGTGTAGGAACTGTTGAACACGTCTGGTGCTGGAACTGTTGAACACGTCTGGTGCTGGAACTGTTGAACACGTC
Organism: Cherax destructor; assembly: GCA_009830355.1. Lineage (NCBI taxonomy): Eukaryota > Metazoa > Arthropoda > Malacostraca > Decapoda > Parastacidae > Cherax > Cherax destructor. The sequence continues at coordinate 20,719 of WNWK01011558.1, forward strand.
TGGTGTAGGAACTGTTGAACACGTCTGGTGCTGGAGCTGTTGAACACGTCTGGTGCTGGAACTGTTGAACACGTCTGGTGTTGGAACTGTTGAACACGTCTGGTGCTGGAACTGTTGAAGACGTCTGGTGCTGGAGCTGTTGAACACGTCTGGTGCTGGAACTGTTGAACACGTCTGGTGCTGGAACTGTTGAACACGTCTGGTGCTGGAATGACGAAGTCTGGTGCTGGAACTGTTGAACACGTCTGGTGCTGGAACTGTTGAACACGTCTAGTGCTGGAACTGTTGAACACGTCTGGTGCTGGAACTGTTGAACACGTCTGGTGCTGGAACTGTTGAACATGTCTGGTGCTGGAACTGTTGAACACGTCTGGTGTAGGAACTGTTGAACACGTCTGGTGCTGGAACTGTTGAACACGTCTGGTGCTGGAACTGTTGAACACGTCTGGTGCTGGAACTGTTGAACACGTCTGGTGCTGGAACTGTTGAACACGTCTGGTGCTGGAACTGTTGAACACGTCTGGTGCTGGAACTGTTGAACACGTCTGGTGCTGGAACTTTTGAACACGTCTGTGGCTGGAACTGTTGAACACGTCTGGTGCTGGAACTGTTGAACACGTCTGGTTCTGGAATGACGAAGTCTGGTGCTGTAAAAAACGAACGCCTCTAGTATGCTCTTATGAGAATTTACAAGAAGAAAGTTCGAAAATTTTAATAGAGCAAAAAAAATGTGGTGTGAGATAATAAATTTTGTACACAATTTCTGGAGAGGTTGTTTAGAGACTGGAACTGCAGGCTTCTTTTAGAAGTTTCCTAATTTATTGCAGGATTGCATTTTGCATTTTCCTAGATAATTAAATCACGTGTATATGCATTATTAAACTATTAATAAATTATATTTGATCGTTGGGAGTCATCCTTAGCATAGAAACTCAGTATTATTCATAAACTATGAAAAGATCTGGTTACAATTAGTAGTTATTTATGAGATAAACATTGTATCAAGTATTCATGCTATCCTCATTGTAGCGACCATAACATCAAGTATTCATGCTATCCTCATTGTAGCGACCATAGCATCCAGTATTCATGCTATCCTCATTGTAGCTACCATAGCATTCAGTATTCATGCCATCCTCATTGTAGCGACCATAGCATCAAGTACTCATGCTATTCTCATTGTAGCGACCATAGCATCAAGTATTCATGCTATCCTCATTGTAGCAACCATAGCATCAAGTATTCATGCTATCCTCATTGTAGCGACCATAGCATCAAGTATTCATGCTATCCTCATTGTAGCGACCATAGCATCAAGTATTCATGCTATCCTCATTGTAGCGACCATAGCATCAAGTACTCATGCTATCCTCATTGTAGCAACCATAGCATCAAGTATTCATGCTATCCTAATTGTAGCGACCATAGCATCAAGTATTCATGCTATCCTCATTGTAGCGACCATAGCATCAAGTATTCATGCTATCCTCATTGTAGCGACTATAGCATCAAGTACTCATGCTATCCTCATTGTAGCAACCATAGCATCAAGTATTCATGCTATCCTCATTGTAGCGACCATAGCATCAAGTACTCATGCTATCCTCATTGTAGCGACCATAGCATCAAGTACTCATGCTATCCTCATTGTAGCAACCATAGCATCAAGTATTCATGCTATCCTCATTGTAGCGACCATAGCATCAAGTACTCATGCTATCCTCATTGTAGCGACCATAGCATCAAGTATTCATGCTATCCTCATTGTAGCGTCCATAGCATCCAGTATTCATGCTATCCTCATTGTAGCGAACATAGCATCAAGTATTCATGCTATCCTCATTGTAGCGACCATAGCATCCAGTATTCATGCTATCCTCATTGTAGCGACCATAGCATCCAGTATTCATGCTATCCTCATTGTAGCGACCATAGCATCCAGTATTCATGCTATCCTCATTGTAGCGACCATAGCATCCAGTATTCATGCTATCCTCATTGTACAACGATAAACTCCTGTCATAGAACTAGACCTCAATATCTGTAATTTTTCAAATTCTCTTTATCATATTTTAGGTTAGATCAGGTTAGGCTAGGCTGAGTTACATAAACTTTTAAAAACGTAAATTTAAGTACAAATTAATATAAAAAATAAGGGGCCGCGATGTGTCTGGCTACGAAGTGTTCGCAGAAATCCAGGAAATGTTTAAATCTAACCTTTTATCACTTAGTGTAATAAAAGGGTTGTATTTTAAAACTTCAGTGCTAGTGGGAGGGTTTCTGTCCTACTTGAAAACTTGGTGGGTTGGTGAATTAAGTGGTTATTTTCATTCGTCTTCTTTTTTATATGACTATGTAGCTGTGTCGATTTTTTTTGTCTTTGATGCTGCCATTATTAAATTTTCTCTTCTCTTCAAACTTGTGTACATATTCATGGCTGGTTTGCTCTTTTACCAGTTTCTGTCGTTAATGGCGATCATCTTTAAGTAAAACATTACTGGAGCTATAGTTAAGATTTAGCATATAGGACACCTTTCTGAAGCTCTGTACTGATTATTATACCTTTATCATGTAGCGTATGTTTCATGGCTTATCTTCCCCACATTTTACATCACTAAACTCGAGAACCCAGCGATGATGTACTCAACAGTGGTTTGTCTTTTGTTTTTCGTCAGCGGCAAGAAGGGAATGATGATTTAGAAACGTAAAACTAGAAATCATTGGAAAGACAGAAGAACAAAAGTAGATCCTGTCAAAATTGGGATTATATGTTGACAAAATAGACTACAATATAGGTATCAGAGCTTCTGCCTAAACAGACGAGGTCAGGATAATAAAACACTTGGCTCAGGTTATAAACTCCGTCCAAACTGTTAGAATGAAAACTAAGTGAAGAAAATTACCATGTTGTACATAAAATTTTTGCTTGAAGTTTTGATTAGACAGAGGACTCAAAGTTTATACTTAATACTAACTCTAATACTGCTGCTTCTGTTATTATAACAATACATACTAATTATAATGCATATTATTGCTCTGACAGAGACCTGGTTCAACCTGGATTATAGAGAAATGCTTTCTGACTACCACATACATGGTTATAAATTATTCCACAACCACAGGTTCAATAGAAAGGTTGATGGAGTGATGTATGTCAGATAATTTACTCTGTTACATTATAAAAGATATGCAATTAGAAGCGACGGACACTGAATCTGCTTGGCTACAGTTTCTGAAGGAACGTGAATAACTAATCTTGGGCACAGTAAACTTCTATGGGATGAAATTCATAAGGCATCTAGATATGAAAATGTTGTGTTAATGGGGATTTTAAATGATTGGAGTAATCTGACAGAAAATATTCACTTTAGCGACTTTCTTGATAAGATCCAAGATTTTTTTTTTCTAAACAGTTTGCGACAGAACCCATTAGAGTAAACTACCTGCTTGACTTGGTTCATGCTAACAAAAAATCACTAATTAATAATCTTGAGATTAATGATGAACTTGGGAAAACAGTTACAGTTTAACATTATTATTATGTACCCCATACCAATCCCGTGGGCGGTAGTCAAAAGATTAGAGAGGTACATAATAGGTCCAAGGACTGGGCCGCCTTAGTTTTGATAGCCAAACAAGTTTCAGTGGTAATGAACTATTTACATGTTTATATCCGGTCACAATCGTCACACACACACACACACACACACACACACACACACACAGTTGGAAGCTGAAGACTCAGATGAATCACAGAGATGTTAGGAAGTATTTCTTCAGTCACAGAGTGGTCGGGAAGTGGAATAGTTTAGGAAGCGATGTAGTCGAGGCAGAGGTATGATAAAGCTCATGACGCAGGGAGAGTGACCCAGTAGCGGCCAGTGAAGAGGCTGGGCCAGGAGCTATGACTCGACCCCTGCAACCACAACTAGGTGAGTACAACTAGGTGAGTACACACACACAAACGACCAAAACGTATGTGAGAAGCTCAACATGAGATTTAAGGAAGTATTTACAGTGGAAACAGAAAGGACTCCGGGAATTCAGAATAGGGGTGTTCACCAACAAGGGATATGCCAACAAGTGCTGGATGAAATACACAACCGAAGAAGAGGTGAAGAAGCTGCTAAGTAAACTTGATACCTCAAAGGCAGTGCAACCAGACAATATCTCTCCGTGGGTCCTTAGAGAGGGAGCAGAGACGCTGTGTGTGCCACTAACAACAATTTTCAACACATCCCTTGAAACTCAGCAACTACCTGAGGTATGGAAGTCGGCAAATGTATTCCCAATTTTTAAGAAAGGAGACAGACACGAGGCACTAAACTACAGACCAGTGTCACTGACGTGTATAGTATGCAAAGTCATGGAGAAGATTATCAGGAGGAGAGTGGTGGAGCACCTAGAACGGAACAAGCTTATAAATGACAACCAGCACGAATTCAGGGAAGGAAAATCCAGAGTCACAAACCTACTGGAGTTTCATGACAAGGTAACGGAAGTAAGACATGAGAGAGGGGTGGGTAGATTGCATTTCCTTGGACTGCAAGAAGTCCTTCGTCACAGTTCCTCACAAGAGATTAGTGCAAAAGCTAGAGGATCAGGCACACATAACAGGAAGGGTACTGCAATGGATCAGAGAATACCTGACAGGGAGACAATGAGTTATGGTACGTGACGAGGTGTCAGAGTGGGCGCCTGCAACGAGCGGGGTTCCACAGGGGTCAATCCTAAAACCAGTATTATTTTGGGTATACGTGAATGACATGACAGAAGGGATAGACTCAGAAGTGTCCCTGTTCGCAGATGATGTGAAGTTAATGAGAAGAATTAAATTGGATGAGGATCAGGCAGGACTACAAAGAAACTTGGACACAAAAAGAGAGACAAGGCTAGAGTCAGTAGAGAACAATCAGAGTCGAGAGGAGCAGAGTGCGGAAACATCCATAAAACCACCCTCAGAACACCCCTGCAGGTAAACACACACCCCACACTCACAACCCCCACCCCACAATATGCAGTAGAATCTAATAGTACCCTGCCAGGACCCCCACCCCCTTCCCTCACAAACCCCCCAGAATACGGTGTTAGAGAGGAAACTGAAGGTATGGTACACCAATGCTGATGGTATAACGAATAAGTGGGAGTGGCACGAAAGAATCACAGAGGCATCACCAGACACCATAGCCCTCACAGAAAATAAGCTCTCAGGAATCACAACGAATGCCATCTTTCCAACTGAATATAAGATCCCGAGGAAAGACAGAGGGAATGGGGGGGTATGGAGAAGTGGCACTGCTCGTCAAAAACAAATGGGATATTGAGGAGTTGGAGAGAGGGGACAGAAGAAAAGCAAGCGACTACGTAATAGGAACACATCAAACTGGAGGTTTCAAGGGGGTGATTAAGGTGATGTATAACCCACCATAGATTAGCCGGAGGCCAAAACAAGAAAATGATGAGAGTAACATAGAGATGGTTGACACACTGACTGAAGTGGCCAGAAGGGCCTATGTAGGCAAGGCAAAGTTATGGGTTGTGGGTGACTTCAGTCACAAAGAAATCGACTGGGAAAACCTGGGGCCCAGAAATGTGGAAGGCTAAGATGCTGGAGGTGGTACTGGAAAACCTCATGTATCAACACGTTAGGGACACTACCAGAGAGAGAGGAGAGGATGAACCAGCAAGACTGGACCTAGTATTCACCGCGAGCAGTGCAGGTATTGAGGACATCACATACCATCAGCATTGGAGTACCATATCTTTGTTTGCAAATCGTGTCATTACGATTTCGTGAGTCATGAAAGGCCCCTTGGAGCTAGTGATCACGTGGTTCTAAGCTTCGAATACATAGTTGAGTTACAAGTGGAGAGAAGGGCAGGAAGAATGAAGCCAAATTACAAGAGAGGGGACTACACAGGCATAAGGAATTTCCTGCACGAGGTCCAGAGGGTCAGAGAATTGGCAGGAAAAACAGTCAATGAGATGACAATAATAAGCAAGGAAGCGAAGGAGAGGTTCATACCCAAGTTCAACAGACACATGGAGAAGGCAAGGCTGAGCCCTTGGTTCACCCAAAGGTGTAGAGAGGTTAAAAGCAAGTGCGCTAGAGAATGGAACAAGGAGAGTTGTGAAATAGCAAGAATGAATATCCACAGGTAAGGAGGGAGGCCGAACGACAATACGAAAATGACATAGCAGCAAAAGCCAAGTCTGACCCGAAGATGTTGTACAGTCACATCAAAAAGAAAACAATAGTCAAAGACCAGGTAATCAGGCTGAGGAAGGAAGGAGGGGAGTTTACAAGAAATGACCTTGAAGTATGTGAAGAGCTCAGCATGAGATTCAAAGAAGTATTCACAGTGGAAACAGAAAGGACTCCGAAAAGACGGAGAGGTGGGATACATCAACAAGTGCTGGACACAATACATACAACTGAGGAGGAGGTGAAGAGGCTTGTAAGCGAACTAGATATCTCAAAGGCGATGGGGCCGTATAACATCTCTCCATGGGTACTGAGAGAAGGAGCAGAGGCGCTCTGTGTACCACTAGCAACACTTCAACATATTTATCGAAACAGGGCGACTACCTGAGGTACGGAAGACAGCCAATGTAGTCTCAATTTTTAAAAAAGAAGACAGACACGCAGCATTAAACTACTGACCAGTGGCACTGACATGTATTGTATGCAAAGTCATGGAGAAGATTATCAGGAGAAGAGTAGTGGACCACTTAGAAAGGAATGAGCTTATAAACGACAACCATCCCGGATTCAGAGACGGGAAATCACCTACTAGAGTTCTATGACAAAGTGACAGCAGTAAGACAAGAGAAAGAGGGGTGGGTAGATTGCGTTTTCTTGGACTGTAAGAAGGTTTTTGACACAGTTCCACACAAGAGATTAGTGCAAAAACTGGAGGACCAGGCAGGTATAAAGGAGAAGGCACTGCAATGGATTGGAGAAAATATGACGGGAAGGTATCAGCGAGTCATGTTACGTGGCGAGGTGTCAGAGTGGGCGCCTGTGACGAGCGGGGTTCCACAGGGGTCAGTCCTACGACCGGTGCTGTTTCTGGTATATGTGAACGACATGACGGAAGGAATAGACTCTGAAGTGTCCCTGTTTGCAGACGACGTGAAGTTAATGAGGAGAATTCAGTCGGAGGAGGATAAGGCAGGATTACAGAGGAATCTGGACAGGCAGCAGGCCTGGCCCAGCAACTGGCTCCTGGAGTTCAACCCCCACCAATCGGGGAAGGGCAAAGAAGACGGCAGACAGAAAAAAGAATCTTGGAGTGTGTATAATACCGAGCATATCTCCTAAGGCGCACATCAACTAAATAACTTCTGCAGCATATGGGCGACTAGTGAACCTAAGATAAGCATTCCGGCATCTCAGTAAGGAATCGTTCCAGAACCTTTACACCGTGTACATCAGTCCCATACTGAAGTATGCAGCTCCAGTTTGGAACCCACACCTGGTCAAGCACGTCAGGAAACTAGAGAAAGTGCAAAGGTTCACAACGAGGCTAGAGTCTCGGAGCTAAGGGGTATGTCCTACGAGGAGAGGTTAAGTCGACCTGCCGACACTGCAGGACAGGAAGGACAAGGGGGACATGATAACGACATATAAAATACTGAGAGGAATCGACATGGTGGACAGAGACAGGATGATCCAGAGATGGGACGCAGCAACAAGGGGTCACAGTTGAAAGTTGAGAACTCAGATGAGTCACAGGGATCTTAGGAAGTATTTCTTCAGTCATAGAGTTGTCAGGAAGTGGAATAGTCTGGAAAGTGAGGTAGTAGAGGCAGGTACAATACATAGTTTTAAGAAGAGGTATGATAAAGCTCATGGAGCAGGGAGAGAGTGAACTTAGTGGCGAGCAGTGAAGAGGCAGGGCCAGGAGCTATGACCCTACCCCTGCAACCACAAATAGGTGAGTACACTCACACACACACACACACACAATCGACCTGACGACACTGGAAGACAGGAGAGATAAGGGGGATATGATAACGACATATAAAATACTACGAGGAATTGACAATTTGGACAACGACAGGATGTTCCAGAAATGGGACACAACAACAAGGGGTCACAATTGGAAGTTGAAGACTCGGATGAGCCAGAGGGATGTTAGGAAATATTTATTCAGCCATAGAATTGTCAGGAAGTGGGATAGTCTAGAAAGTGACGTAGTGGTGGCAGGAATCATACATAGTTTGAAGATGAGGTATGATATAGCTCATAGAGCAGGGAGAGAGATGACCTGGTAGCGACCAGTGAATAGACGGAGGGAGGAGCTATGACTCGACCCCTGCAACCGCAATTACGTGAGTAAAATTAGGTGAGTACACACACACACACACACACCCCTTAGCAAAGACTCATTCAAAACTCTGTACACCGTGTACGTCAAGCGCATATTGGTGTGTGCAGCACAGTATGGAACCCACGCATGGTCAAGCACGTCACGAAATTAGAGAAAGTGCAAAGTTTTGCAGGGGTATATCCTACGAGGAGAGATTAAGGGAAATCAATATGAGGACACTGGAGGACGGGAGAGAGAGAGAGAAGGAGGGGGGATATGATAACGAAATACAAAATACTGAGAGGAATTGACAAGATAGAATGTTTCAAAGATGGGACACAGCAACAAGGGGGTCACGACAGAAAGTTAAAGACTTAGAAAAGTCACTTAGATGTTAGGAAGTTTTTCTGCAGTCATACAGTTGTCAGGAAGTGGAATAATCTGGTGAGTGATGTAGTGGAGGCAGGATCCATATAAGCTTTAAGAAGAGATAAGATAAAACACATGGAGTAGGGAGAGAGACTGAACCTTGTGGCGACTATTGAAGAGGCTTCATGAGTTGTGACTTGATCCTGTAGTCACAAATAGGTAAGTACAAATAGGTAAGCACACACACACACACACGACAGGAAGGACTCTGGGAAGACAGAACAGAGCGGGAAGCTAACAAGGAATATACCAACAAGTGTTGGATGATATACACACAACTGAGGAGGAGGTGAAGAAGCTGCTCAGTGACCTTGATACCTCAAAAGCGATGGGACCTTACAACATCTTCCCATGGGTCCTTAGAGAGGGAGCAGAGACGCTGTGTGTGCCACTAACCACAATATTCAACACATCCCTTGAAACTGGGCAGCTATCTGAGATATGGAAGACGGCAAATGTAGTTCCCATTTTTAAGAAAGGAGACAGAAACGAGGCACTAAACTATAGACGAATGTCACTTACGTGTATAGTGTGCAAAGTCATGGAGAAGATTATCAGGAGGAGAGTGGTGAAGCACCTGGAACGGAACAAGATTATAAACGACAACCAGCACGGATTCATGAAAAGCAAATCCTGTGTCACAAACCTTCTGGAGTTCTACGACAAAGTAACAGAAGTAAGACACCAGAGAGAGAGGTGGGTTGATTGCATTTTCTTGGACTGCAAGAAGGCCTTTGACACAGTTCCTCACAAGAGATTAGGGCAGAAGCTAGAGGATCAGGCGTGTATAACAGAAAGGGCACTGCAATGGATCAGAGAATACCTGACAGGGAGGCAACAACGGGTCATGGTACATGACGAGGTATCACAGTGGGCGCCTGTGACGAGCGAGGTCCCACAGGGGTCAGTCCTAGGACCAGTGCTATTCTTGGTATACGTGAATGACATGACGGAAGGGATAGACTCAGAAGTGTCCCTGTTCGCAGATGATGTGAAGTTAATGAGGAGAATTAAATCAGACGAGGATCAGGCAAGACTTCAAAGAGACCTAGACATGCTGGACACCTGGTCCAGCAACTGTCTTCTCGAATTTAACCCCGCCAAATGCAAAGTCATGAAGATCGGGGAATGGCAAAGAAGACCGCAGCCAGAGTATAGGCTAGGTGGCCAAAGACTGCAAACCTCGCTCAACGAGAAAGATCTTGGGGTGAGTATAACACCGAGCACGTCTCCGGAAGCACACATCAACCAGATAACTGCTGCAGCATACGGGCGACTGGCAAACTTGAGAATAGCGTTCCGATACCTTAGTAAGGAATCGTTCAAGACACTGTACACCGTGTACGTCAGGCCCATACTAGAGTATGCAGCACCAGTTTGGAACCCATACCTGGTCAAGCACGTCAAGAAATTAGAGAAAGTGCAAAGGTTTGCGACAAGGTTAGTTCCGGAGCTAAGGAGAATGTCCTACGAAGAAAGGTTAAGGGAAATCAGTCTGACAACACTGAAGGACAGGAGGGTTAGGGGAGACATAATAACGACATACAAAATACTGCGTGGAATAGACAAGGTGGATAGAGACAGGATGTTCCAGAGAGGAGACACAGAAACAAGGGGTCACAATTGGAACTTGAAGACTCAGATGAGTCAAAGGGATGTTAGGAAGTATTTCTTCTGCCATAGAGTAGTCAGGAAGTGGAATAGTCTGGCAAGTGATGTAGTGGAGGCAGGAACCATACATAGGTTTAAGACGAGGTATGATAAAGCTCATGGAGCAGGGAGAGAGGTGACTCAGTAGCGATCAGTGAAGAGGCGGGGCCAGGAGCTTAGTCTCGACCCCTACAACCACAATTAGGTAGTACACACACACACACACACACACACACACACACACACACACACACACACACGGGTTCAATTCCCGGTGGGGCAGAAACATTTCGAAGTGTTTCCTTACATACACATACACACACACATATATACAACAGGCCTAGTGTCTAATTGACATGTGCCTAGGACAAAATGGTAACTAACTAACATGGTGCCCCGTGGCCTGGTGGCTAAAGGCACACGGCGAGGTTCTGGGTTCGATTCCCGGCGACGTTAGAAACATTGGGCGTGTTTCTTTACATCGGTTGTCTATGTTCCCCATCAGTAAAATGGGTACCTGGGTGTTAGTCCACTGGTGTGGGTCGCATCCTGGGACAAAACTGACCTAATTTGCGGGAAATGCTCAGCATAACAAGGGGCTTTCTATATAGTAGTATGTCCCTGATGTCAGCTAGGACTGTATACCTTGTACATGTACTTGTAGTAAATAAAGATATATTATTATTATTATTAAAAGTGGTAATGTTTTATTTTTCTAGAATGGTTTGTAATATACCATTGTGGATAAAATACTTTGACATTTCTTGAACATTTCTGAGTGAGTTGTCTCTGAGTTCATTAATTTGATCGCACTCCAGCACATAATGAGGCAGAGTCTGACAGTTGTCTATCAGGCAAATTTTCCATTTCGTTTGGCCTAAATATGGCGGTAGTGATTTAACCTCCCTAAGATACTTGTATCCCAGCCGGAGCCTGGCGATCACAAATCACTCAGTTTCAATAGATAATGGAATTACCTTATTAAATAAAACCCACTTAATGTCCCTGACTTCTGCTTAGCCGATTTCATAGGACTGAGAAAGTACCTGGATGGAGTGAACTGGAATGACCTGACTTGTTCTTATCCTCTGGGTCAGGTAGGCAGTGATGACTGTCAATATGACATTTTTCAAAGCATAGTTCAAGCTGCCCAGGCTAATTATGTTCTAAATAGGGAAATTAGATCAATCAAAAATGACTCTACGGGGATAATCAATAGATTAAAGCATCTGATAAGTCAAAAGAAAGGCATTTACTGGCAAATGGCACTTAAGAAATAAATATATTCAATTAAAAAAAGAACTGAACAAGGAATAAGAAGAGCCAAAAGAGATTATGAAGTTAAAGTCGCAAGAGATTCGAGGATTATATCCAAAAAGTTTCTAGAATACAGGAGTAACGTTAACGACATTATAGACCCACTTAAAAACTGCTCAGGTTAGCTCACTGACAGTGACCAAGAAACATGTTCAGTCTTCAACGCTTACTTCCTCTCAGTTTTTATGGAGGAAGATACTAGAGAAATTATAGAAATTAAAAATTATATGGATCAGGACGAAAATAAGTTGTGCACGATCAGTCACTAGTAATATGGTTCTCAGACAAAATAGATAGATTAAAACCTAGGAAATCCCTAGGCACTAATGAACTGTTCTCTAAGGTTATAAAGAAATCTAAGGATTAACTTACCAAACTATTGGCTAGTCTTTTTAACATATCACTACAAACTATCATAGTACCAGATAAGTGGAAAATAGCAAATGTGATAACTATCCAAAAAGCAGAAGACAGGTCATTAGCCTCGAATTATAGAGCAATTAGCCTTACTTCCATTGTGGGAAAATTGATGGAATCAATATCTACTGAGGCTATTCGAAGTCATCTTGGAAGACATAAATTGCTCAATGAATCTCAGCTCTGTTTTACAAAGGGGAGTGTCTGCCTCGTGAATTTACTAACCTTTTTCACTTAAGTATTTGACGAGGTAGATCATGGTAATGAATATGATATTATGTATATGGATTTCAGCAAGGTTTTTAATAGAGTTCCATATAGGAGACTGTTGAGGAAAGTTGAGGTACACGGAATAGGAGAGCTTTTTTTTTTGGATAGGTGCGTGCTTGACAGACAGATACAGGCAACAGAGAGTTTGCATAAATGGGGAGAAATCAGAGTGGGACGCGTCACAAGCGGTGTTCCACAGGGGTCAGTGTTGAGTCCTTTGTTGTTCACAGTATACTTAAACGACATAAATGAGAGAATAAATAGCAACATAAGCAAGTCTGCCGATGACACTAAATTAGCCTTTGGACTAATTTTGACGAGGACACAAGAGTGCTATAGGAAGATTTGAATATACTGATGCAGTGGTCAGAGAAGTGGCAGATGCAGTTTAATATAGACAAATGTAATGCAAAGTTCTAAGCCTTGAAAAAGAAAATAACAATGGCGCTTATAAACTAAATAATGTAGACCTTAATCACTATGAATTCGAAAAGATTTAGGAATTCTGGTTAGCAATAATCTAAAACCAAGAAATAGAGTGCGTAAATGTTCGCAATGAAGAGAATAGAATTTTTGGCTTCATATCAAAAGTAAAAATAACAAGAGCTCCCAGATTATTCTTCATTTCTATATATCGTTGGTTAGGCCTCATTTAGAATATGCTGGACAGTTCAAGAATGGACACAAATGCGCCAGAAAACGTACAGAGAAAAATGGCAAAATTGATTCTATGTTTCAGAATCTTTCCTACGAAGATGGACTGAGGGCACTGAATCTGCACTCCATGGAAAGGTGTAGAATTAGCAGGAATATGATGGAAAATAGGAATAAATAATTGGGGTGTAAATAACCTGCAATATATATATATATATATATATATATATATATATATATATATATATATATATATATATATATATATATAGACAAAGTCTTTTTATCCACTTCTCCGAGGCAATGGGTCCCACAATTGACACTAGAGGTGGACCCCATCCATATATATATATATATATATATATATATATATATATATATATATATATATATATATATATATATATATATATATATAACCAAGACAGGACTCGTAGCAATTGATTAAAGTTGGAAAAAAAATGAATTTAGAAAGGATATAGGAAGGAATTGGGTTGGTAATAGAGTTGTGGATAGTGGAATAAACTTCCGAGTAGAGTTATTGATGCTAAAACCTTGTGTAGCTATGAAAATACGTTAGAGAAGTACATGAGTGCGTGTGGGTAGGTGTGAGGCGGACTTGCTTAGCTTAAAGTGTTCACTCTTACATGAGTTCTAAGATGTAAATCCCTAGAAATAATAAGAAAAAAATTTATTTCATTGTTAGAGCAGTGAACCTTAGAATATGTAGTGGGGGCTTCCTCTAGACATAAATTTAAAGTTATTTTGACTAAGACCAACAGGCGAGGGGATAGGTTGAACTGGATGATAGAAGCCGAGTCACCATCTGGAAAAGACCCGACCCGGGTCGGGACAAGACCGGCGAACCTACTCCAGTACAGATGATAGATGCAGAAAAGGTGGAGGACTAGTGCTGGACTTCCGCTTGCACAATTAAAGGAGTACAACTGTTAATAGTTTGTAAATAAAGAAACCTTGGTTATGCAACCCACTCTGAATATCGGTGGTAACACACATGTTCCATGAGTGGGCACGTCAGTGAGCGGCGGCGTTTCTCTCTCACCTCGCACTACTGTGTCAAACCCTGAGGCGAATAATCAATACCCATGAGGCCAAGTTCAAGTAAACCTCCGTGGGATGGAAACAATGGTGGTCTCCGTCCCATTGTGTCTCTGACTCGTTTAACACACTTTAGTTTTTCCTTCAACTTTCAGGTCAGTTAAAATGTGTCTTCAGAGACACATTGTTGTATATTTTATGAGTATTTCGTGGATCCACAGTTAATGTATCCTATCAAAATAATGCGAGTTCTGTGACACTGCAAAACTTCATAAAATTTGGAGAATAATCTGGTGACTTTTCATCTGATATTAATGAAATGAAAGAAAACTACATATAAAAATATGTTGAAATAACTTATATATTAACTAAAGTTACCATACTTCGTTAATACTAAGTTCAACCGTCGTATTTAGAATCAACCTGTCAAAGTGTATATAAAAATTATAGGAACGATTAAAATGAAAGTGTCAGGTTACCGTGGAGGCTGAGTTTGTGTCCTCCGACGATGGGGAATTTTATGGTGCTAGTAGGAAACCACGGTACGGGTGTGTTAGAACCCATGGCGAATGAGTTGTGAAACTCCAGGCTATTGCGTAAACCAATGGGCCAGCTGGCTAGAGTTCGCTACAGCCACGCTGTAAAAACTTGAATTTGTGGTCACAGATGTGGCCCATGCTAACCTCCCTATGGTGTATCAATATATTTAGTTGGATAAATCGTACTGTAACCAGTTAGCTTTAACAGAGTATATCAGATTAAAACGAATTTATTAAAAAAAAACCTGGCTGAAATGGAACAGGAAGTATTTCGTGAACTGACAGGAGGAAACAATATGTTCTTGATTACAGAGCGAATTTGTTGATGCCGACAAGAGTATATCAAAGGTATATCAAAGAGGTCATGGAAAGATTTGCTAATCTGATATTGTTATGTTGGTTCTAGTGCTGAGGCCATGACAGAATACAAGCAGCAAATAAAAGCCAGAGGTAAGGTTTATTTCAGTTGGTGGAACACGAGCAGCAGCTGAGGGTACAATTTATCTATGGAACCAGGTCAGTGCCCTCTGCCCCTTTTAAGAGTTAATGATTCAGTAACGTGTGCTGAAATAGCTGCCGATTGGAGTTGACTCTACGCAAACTCTGAACTGTGTCAGTGATTCACAGCAAAACTAATCTCTTAGGTATATGCTCTTTAATGTTTTTTGGATACACTGAGTATAATAATAATAATAATAATAATAATAATAATAATAATAATAATAATAATAATAATAATAATAATAATAATAATAATAATAATAATAATAATAATAATAATAATAATAATTATTATTATTATTATTATTATTATTATTATTATAGGTTTAGGATGGTTATTCAGTGTTTTCCTCTCCGAGAGGAGCGGAAGCAGAATCAGCAGGGCAGGGAATGGAAAGAGAGCAGTCAGTACCCAGAGCTGTGTTCCAAATAGAAATATGGTGTCAAAGTCACCAGAAAAACAAATTCATTGAAATCCAGCATGATAATGCTGAAGAATCAAAGGTAATTTCAATAGATATTTTTGGTTCGAAAAAGTATCAGCACAACAAGAAGTAAGAATTCACACATCTGTTAAAGGCCTCGTGTTTCTCTTGAACACACATTTGTCATTGTGAGAAACTGCAATGCGTATATGTAATAAATCCTGTGCTACATGACCGATGACTGAAGAAAGTAATTTACATATACCTGTAAACTCAATGCTTTGCTTCAGTGTATAAATAATGTGACAAAAGATTGAGATTTGTAATGGAAAAATTCTGTACAGCAGAGTGGCTAAGAGTTTTTCTTTGGAAACTGGCTAACTAAATTTTGTAAATAAATGCTTATGATATTATGTAAATAACGTAAATAACGTCTTTTTTTTTATCAAAAACAGACTCTTAAGAATTTTACTTCGTTGAACTCAAATCGCTTTCCTCTTTCATAACCATTATTTTGCATTTAATTTTATTAGGCAATAAATAATTATTTTTTTTAAAGATTGCGATGCGTTTTTATAATTTTTAAAAACTTTTATCAAGTTACATCTTTATTTTTGCAAAACTGATAAAGTTCAGACGATTTTCACCGGATTTAAAATAAATTCCAGCTTAGTCTGGAATTACCAATAATTTATTCTGTTAGGATGATTTTATCGGATTGATACACAAATGATCCAATAAAATCACTGGTCAACAACCAAAATACTTCCGAGACCAGAATAGCAATTTCCAACTAATTTTAGGTCCATGATAATGAATATCATGGTTAAAATTGTTTGTTAGTTCTACTTTTCAATATACACCAACGTGTCACAACAGGTTGCAACAGGCTTGCGGCAGTGTGTTTCTTACCAACACTCACAGTCTCACTGACCTTCATTATTGTTCCAGCAGTCATACAAGGTGGTTGTGCTCTCCAAGTTTATATTTTGAGGTGAAAGGTTGGTGATTTTCTTAGCCAAACACTTTTTAAACCAAGTACTGCTGGTTTCTATGTGAATGGGACAGTCGTGCAAGAGGTTGCCACTACATCAGGAGAGACTGGCCACCTCGCCAATCATTGGAGTCTGGGATGAAAAATGTTTAACATCCACCTCTCATTGAACCAAACAAAATTTTGCTACCACCACTACACATAAAACTGAGGCTCATGAAAAACTTTGTAAAAGCTATGGACAAATCTGGTCAATGATTCAAGTATTTAACATCAAAATTCCCCTCACTGAGCGACGCTAAGATAAAAGAGGGAGTCTCCAATGGTCCTGAGATTCGAGAGCTACTTAAAGATGGTGACTTTGAATCAGACCTTCATGGGTAGGAGAAAGCTGCTTGGGAAGCATTCAAGTTAGTGGCGAAGGGATTTCTGGTAAACAGAAGGAAAAGCAACTATGAAGAATTGGTGGAAAACCTCATCAAGGCTTACAAGAACATGGGATGTAACATGTCACTTAAAATCAACTTTTTGGACTCACATTTAGACTTTTTTCTATCGAACTGTGGGACAGTTAGTGACGAACATGGTGAAAGGTTTCACCAAGATATTTCAACCATGGAAAAATGGTACCAGGGCAAATTTGGCACAAGAATGCTTGCAGAGTATTGCTGGACATTGGCAAAAGATGATTCTTCAGTCCACTATAAGCGTCAAGAAAAAAAGCAGAGTAGGTACGGATTAGAGTTTAAAACATACCGACACATATTGTACGTTGTAATAAAATAATCAAATATTACATGTCTCGTATCTTTAATCCTATAGCCAATAAACATTTTTCAAGTTGATATTTGGATTCAGGACATGACAATACATAAGAATTAACTAATCTTATTTAAGAAGCATACAACTTTTCAAAAATTGTTGACCAGTTTAATGAGGCCTAACTTTCTGATTTTGTAAATTAACTTTACGTCAGTATACTGCCTTGATACGTTCCTCAGTACACTGCCTCAGTAGACTGTATTAATACTGTCTCATTTATGCACTATCTCAGTACCTTGCCTCAAAACAACTCATAAAACTCCAGAGTTTTATGAGTCTCTGGTCGCGGGTTCTATCCCCGCCCGTGGTATGGTTTGTTTGCAATCGTGTCATTACAATTTCGAGTCATAAATTTAATGGTAATATGGAAGACTCTACTAACAAGGTAGAAATACTGAGAGAAACACAAAATACAAACAGGCAGACGATAATTTGAAAGAAACTTTTCTCACATTTAATATAATTATAAAGAAATCCTTAAAAATGTCAATTATAAGAAAAACGTAAAATCACAGATTGGAAACTTTCCAACTGCGACGGTAGAATGACTAGCATCAACAAAGAAATGGCTTAAATACTCGGTATTCACCTGTATGTGTGTGTGTGTGTGTGTGTGTGTGTGTGTGTGTGTGTGTGTGTGTGTGTGTGTGTGTGTGTGTTAGTTACCATTTTGTCCTAGGCACATGTCAATTAGACACTAGGCCTGTTGTATGTATGTATGTGTGTGTGTGTGTAAGGAAACACTGTGTGTGTGTGTGTGTGTGTGTGTGTGTGTGTGTGTGTACTCACCTAATTGTACTCACCTAATTGTGGTTGCAGGGGTCGAGACTCAGCTCCTGGCCCCGCCTCTTCGCTGTCCGCTACTGGGTCTCTGCTCTCCCTGCTCCATGAGCTTTATCATACCTTGTCTTAAAACTATGTATGGTTCCCGCCTCCACTATATCGTTCGCTAGACTATTCCACTTCCTAACTACTCTATGGCTGAAGAAGTGCTTCCTAACATCCCTTTGACTCATCTGAGTCTTCAGCTTCCAGTTGTGTCCCCTTGTTTCTGTATTCCCTCTCTGGAACATCCTGTCACTATCTACCTTGTCGATTCCCTGCAGTATTTTGTATGTCGTTATCACATCTCCTCTGACCCTTCTTTCCTCCAGTGTTGTTAGTCCTATTTCCCTCAATCTTTCTTCATAAGACAGACCCCTGAGTTGTGGAACTAACCTTGTTGCAAACCTTTGCACTTTCTCTAGTTTCTTTACGTGCTTGACCAGGTGTGGGTTCCAGACTGGTGCTGCATATTCTAGTATGGGCCTGACGTACACGGTGTACAGTGTCTTGAACGATTCCTTGTTCCTTGTGTATATGTGTGTACTCACCTAGTTGTGGTTGCAGGGGTCGAGTCAAAGCTCCTGTGTGTGTATGTGTGTGTGTTGTGTGTATGTGTGTGTGTGCTTGTGTGTGTGTGTGTGTGTGTGTGTGTGTATGTATGTGTGTGTGTGTGTGTGTGTGTGTGTGTGTGTGTGTGTGTGTGTAAGGAGGGAGGCAGGTTGGGTCTAGGTGTGTTTGGGGAAGGGAGGGAGCGTGGATGTGGGTGTTCATGGGTTAAGTGTGGATGTGGGTATTCGTGGGTTAAGTGTGGGTAGGTGTGTATGTGCTAGTGTTACAGGTTGAGAAGGTGGACAGTGTGTGTTGGTGTTGGTAGGACAAATATTAGATTTTCATTTCGCTTTAATGTATTAAGAGCAGTGGCAAGTAAAGAGCTCACGGGAGCATTACGGATGAGCTTTATCCATGAAGTAACGTGATGTTATTTCAGTAATAATTTTTTCTAACCTTCATTTTTGCCTTAACGTTTTTGTTAATGAAATCCTTAGACTTTGTACTGCATTTATTAACTGTTGCAGATTGGCTGATGGTACTATGTAATTAAACACTCATGTTAATTAAACATGTTAATCTTCATGAGGAACAACATGCAATAATGTTAAGTTCTTGTAATGTATTAAGATGAATAATAGTCCCAGTACCCTGGCTGCGATAATTCATGAAAAATCCACACTTAAAATAAGAAATTTCGGACAATGTTTTGGTCTACGTCACTTATCTCTACAGAGAAACAGCTGAGCCAGAAAGCGGGTTTATCTCCATTTTCTCGCTCAGCTGTGTTTTGATAAAGATCCAAAAACAGACCGAAATATCATTTATAATTTTCTGTCCTAAGTGTGAGTTATTTAAAAATTGTTATTTATAGCTGGGAAGAAGACAGCCTATGTGTAGGAAGATATGTATAAATATTATCAGACATGCTTAGCTATATATAAAGTGCACTAGGTGACAGAAAATATTCAGAGAATCTCCGTAACTCCAAAAACTCTCACACTTGTTCACCTAGTGTAGTAAATAGGTACCTGGGTATTAGGTGAATTTTGTGTGGGCATTTCCGGGGAGTACTTCAAGCTGGGCTATGACTTGTGACAAGGAAGAATGACAGTTCTTAGTTTGTAAATTCAACTGTGTTGAAAGTGTGGTAGAAGCGAAGGTGCGTAGCTAACCATCGAGACAGAGGTAATTATGTCCATTATGATATACAGACACACGGACGGTTTTGAAATATTTCATCCTAGAAAGTATAAAACACGCTCACTAGTAAATTTTATTACCCATGTTATATTTAACAGGGAAGCAATAATCTCTTAAAATGCCATTCAGCGCCAGGATAATGAGACAATTAGGTTTGATGCGAGGAAAGATCACTAAATCAAGAACTTTTCACCAGCATCAAGGCACTCCTCTTAAGATAACTCTCATCCATGAATCACAAAAAATAGTTCCCAGGAAATAGAAACGGGAAAACTTGGGTTAAAATGTCATCAGTACTGATCGTTAGTAAGGAGAAGCAACGAACCTACCACAAGATGACAACGACACATGACACAACATTGACAAGTCTGATAATAATTAAACTTATCTTCTTACACAAAATGTTGTATATACACACAACCAAAGTCACACTGTGACTTTGTAAATGGTCCAAGTCTGACCGAAACGTCGTCGTAAGCTCCTCCCTTTTATATGTGCGGGTTGTGTGTGTATTGTTCCAGTCACGGTATTGTGCCTTTTTTTTGTTATAAAATGTTGTATATATTGTATTATTATAAAGTTACATTAATTTTTTACTTCCTTAAACCTGCCTACCAATCGATTTTTCTAAGCGTTCAACAACTGTAGAAATATAATGTGTATATTGAATATTTTTGGGGAGAAAAGAAAGAATGAAGATGGTAGGAAGGTTCCCAATATATTTGTAGTATTATGCACGCGGTTAAGTGTATATACACTGAGAGGCGTATATCTGTGAATATTCAATGAAACATATGTATCAGTACACATATATAGAGAGATGTATGTCGTATATACGAAGGTGTGCGTGTATAAAGTGTATGTAAATCGAGAGGTGTGTATGTGGCATTGTATAAACATCTAGGTGTTTGTATCTCCGTGTATATTCATTGAGAGTTCACTTTAATGTCTCATTAAGGGATTAAAATTTGCGTTATGTCAGTATTAAGCTGGATTACGACCTTAATCACACCTTCAAATTGGTGAAGTTTCATCGCTTAGACTTACCATAAAAAGACTCAGCAATACGTATTTATTAATTATGATTGTCGTGTTATTAAATGGATTATTAAAAACATTTAAAAAAGTTACGAATATTTACCATATTAAATAAAAGTAATTCATGTTTCATTTTGTGAGAGTTTGGAAAATTTGGAAATTACTAGAAAATAGATTGCAATAACATGATTGCAAACAAACCACGGTACGGGTGGGGTTAGAACCCATGGCAAGTGACGCACTTGCCATGGGTTCTAATCCTACAAATACCGTGGTTTGTTAGAAACTGGATGGTTGGTGGCGTGGTCCCAGGCTCGCTCTCGGTTAGGGACCACAATATAAGCCAGAGCTTCCTGTCGAGTATACAAAATATTTTCTCAAACATTATAGGGTGATCGTATGGCCGGCAGCGAAGAGTATAGGGCAGCGAGCAGGGCGGTACGACAGGGAGGCGCAACTCTGTCGAAAAGTTGTAAGTGGAGCGCCTCAGTCGTGTTCCGTGACTCGTCTGTGTAGTAGTACTGTGGTCGTGGCAGCTTACTGGCATGAGAGCTCAGTACTGGTGTGAACGTACCGCCCAATTTTGTCATCCCGTGCGTGTCTACCACACCTTAGTTCTTTATAATAATATTAGAAACGATGTTTGCTGACATTTTTTTTCTACCAAACTTTGCGAGTACTATAAATTAAGAGATTTTGACTTTTTTCTCTCCTGTATCCTTGAAAAGTGTGCCATTACTATCTAAATTACCTGTGTGTGGCGCTCGGTAAGTATCTGTCGAGTACACTATTTTATTTATCTATTGTCTTTGCTTCCATCTAAGGTGTTTATTTTTTTCGCTGCTTTTTCATCACTGTAAAACTTTGTTGATCGTATAATTACATAAAATCGATAATCATTCAGCATAAAAGCATCGTTACCACAGAGTCCGGCGCTAGTAACGCAGCAGTGGCTGCTGTCATGGCCAGCTGTAGCAACAATATTTGCCCCACGTCCTCAAGAGTCCTTCAAGATATATTGCAGCCACTACTGAGTGCCTCATGACGATCAGCCATACCAGGAGATTTTTCCTCAGCGGATATTTGATCAACAAGCGTAAGAGCTTTGTTTACTTCAGAGATGACAACTTAGATGTTGTAGAGCTGGAGCTCAATAACTGAGACAATACTAGGTGTTCCATAAGCTGTTCTCAGTTCCATGTTCCTCCATAAAGACTATAATACGGATCATATATATATATATATATATATATATATATATATATATATATATATATATATATATATATATATATATAGCAAAAAGATCACAGTAAACAGGTGATATCAAAATATGCAAGACAACCACTATGAAAATAGAGGAATTCCAAGCGCTTTCGTGACTACTTTCGTGATATAGTTCCTTGATAATGTGAGTAGTCACGAAAGCGCTGGAATTCCTCTATTTTTCATAGTGGTTGTCTTGCATGTATATAAATATTCGATTAGCTGAGACGTAAACCCACCCATCTTCCATTGGTGTCACATTTACGCGGACATTCTGAATGAATCACACGGGTTTAGCGCCACTTGTTTCCATCAATGGAATATTTTGTGTTAGTAATGTCGGTGAAGAACTCTTGTTCCATTAAATATTCTCCCCTTCGGATTTAACATCATTATTTTTCATTCCCAAGACGTATTATAACTATTGCACGTTTAACACTTCCCTATGTGAATATAATAATAATAATAATAATAATAATAATAATAATAATAATAATAATAATAATAATAATAATAATAATAATAATAATAATAATAATAAAAAGAAATAAACGCGAAATACTAACTAATATTTTTCACGAATGTTTATATGACCTGTGAGCAGCTTGCCTCAGAGACTCAGCAGCTTGCCTCAGAGACTCAGCAGCTTGCCTCAGAGACTCAGCAGCTTGCCTCAGAGACTCAGCAGCTTGCCTCAGAGACTCAGCAGCTTGCCTCAGAGACTCAGCAGCTTGCCTCAGAGACTCAGCAGCTTGCCTCAGAGACTCAGCAGCTTGCCTCAGAGACTCAGCAGCTTGCCTCAGAGACTCAGAAGCTTGCCTCAGAGACTCAGCAGCTTGCCTCAGAGACTCAGCAGCTTGCCTCAGAGACTCAGCAGCTTGCCTCAGAGACTCAGCAGCTTGCCTCAGAGACTCAGCAGCTTGCCTCAGAGACTCAGCAGCTTGCCTCAGAGACTCAGCAGCTTGCCTCAGAGACTCAGCAGCTTGCCTCAGAGACTCAGCAGCTTGCCTCAGAGACTCAGCAGCTTGCCTCAGAGACTCAGCAGCTTGCTCAGAGACTCAGCAGCTTGCCTCAGAGACTCAGCAGCTTGCCTCGAGACCAGCAGCTTGCCTCAGAGACTCAGCAGCTTGCCTCAGAGACTCAGCAGCTTGCCTCAGAGACTCAGCAGCTTGCCTCAGAGCTAGCTCCCCCCCCCCCCCCCCCCCCCCCCCCCCCCCCCCCCCCCCCCCCCCCCCCCCCCCCCCCCCCCCCCCCCCCCCCCCCCCCCCCCCCCCCCCCCCCCCCCCCCCCCCCCCCCCCCCCCCCCCCCCCCCCCCCCCCCCCCCCCCCCCCCCCCCCCCCCCCCCCCCCCCCCCCCCCCCCCCCCCCCCCCCCCCCCCCCCCCCCCCCCCCCCCCCCCCCCCCCCCCCCCCCCCCCCCCCCCCCCCCCCCCCCCCCCCCCCCCCCCCCCCCCCCCCCCCCCCCCCCCCCCCCCCCCCCCCCCCCCCCCCCCCCCCCCCCCCCCCCCCCCCCCCCCCCCCCCCCCCCCCCCCCCCCCCCCCCCCCCCCCCCCCCCCCCCCCCCCCCCCCCCCCCCCCCCCCCCCCCCCCCCCCCCCCCCCCCCCCCCCCCCCCCCCCCCCCCCCCCCCCCCCCCCCCCCCCCCCCCCCCCCCCCCCCCCCCCCCCCCCCCCCCCCCCCCCCCCCCCCCCCCCCCCCCCCCCCCCCCCCCCCCCCCCCCCCCCCCCCCCCCCCCCCCCCCCCCCCCCCCCCCCCCCCCCCCCCCCCCCCCCCCCCCCCCCCCCCCCCCCCCCCCCCCCCCCCCCCCCCCCCCCCCCCCCCCCCCCAGAGACTCAGCAGCTTGCCTCAGAGACTCAGCAGCTTGCTCAGAGACCACAGCTTGCCTCAGGCTCAGCAGCTTGCCCGAGACTCAGCAGCTTGCCTCAGAGCTAGGCTCTCAAGACTCAGCAGCTTGCCTCAGAGACTCAGCAGCTTGCCTCAGAGACTCAGCAGCTTGCCTCAGAGACTCAGCAGCTTGCCTCAGAGACTCAGCAGCTTGCCTCAGAGACTCAGCAGCTTGCCTCAGAGACTCAGCAGCTTGCCTCAGAGACTCAGCAGCTTGCCTCAGAGACTCAGCAGCTTGCCTCAGAGACTCAGCAGCTGCCTCAGAGACTCAGCAGCTTGCTCAGAGACTCAGCAGCTTGCCTCGAGACTCAGCAGCTTGCCTCAGAGACTCAGCAGCTTGCCTCAGAGACTCAGCAGCTTGCCTCGAGACTCAGCAGCTGCCCAGAGACTCAGCAGCTTGCCTCAGAGACTCAGCAGCGCCTCAGAGACTCAGCAGCTGCCTCAGAGACTCACAGCTTGCCTCAGAACTCAGCAGCTTGCCTCAGAGACTCAGCAGCTTGCCTCAGAGACTCAGCAGCTTGCCTCAGAGACTCAGCAGCTTGCCTCGAGACTCAGCTTGCCTCAGACTCAGCAGCTTGCCTCGAGACTCAGCAGCTTGCCTCAGAGACTCAGCAGCCTCAGAGACTCAGCAGCTTGCTCAGAGACTCAGCAGCTTGCCTCAGAGACTCAGCAGCTTGCCTCAGAGACTCAGCAGCTTGCCTCAGAGACTCAGCAGCTTGCCTCAGAGACTCAGCAGCTTGCCTCAGAGACTCAGCAGCTTGCCTCAGAGACTCAGCAGCTTGCCTCAGAGACTCAGCAGCTTGCCTCAGAGACTCAGCAGCTTGCCTCAGAGACTCAGCAGCTTGCCTCAGAGACTCAGCAGCTTGCCTCAGAGACTCAGCAGCTTGCCTCAGAGACTCAGCAGCTTGCCTCAGAGACTCAGCAGCTTGCCTCAGAGACTCAGCAGCTTGCCTCAGAGACTCAGCAGCTTGCCTCAGAGACTCAGCAGCTTGCCTCAGAGACTCAGCAGCTTGCCTCAGAGACTCAGCAGCTTGCCTCAGAGACTCAGCAGCTTGCCTCAGAGACTCAGCAGCTTGCCTCAGAGACTCAGCAGCTTGCCTCAGAGACTCAGCAGCTTGCCTCAGAGACTCAGCAGCTTGCCTCAGAGACTCAGCAGCTTGCCTCAGAGACTCAGCAGCTTGCCTCAGAGACTCAGCAGCTTGCCTCAGAGACTCAGCAGCTTGCCTCAGAGACTCAGCAGCTTGCCTCAGAGACTCAGCAGCTTGCCTCAGAGACTCAGCAGCTTGCCTCAGAGACTCAGCAGCTTGCCTCAGAGACTCAGCAGCGCTTCCCTTTCCAGAGACTCAGCAGCTTGCCTCAGAGACTCAGCAGCTTGCCTCAGAGACTCAGCAGCTTGCCTCAGAGACTCAGCAGCTTGCCTCAGAGACTCAGCAGCTTGCCTCAGAGACTCAGCAGCTTGCCTCAGAGACTCAGCAGCTTGCCTCAGAGACTCAGCAGCTTGCCTCAGAGACTCAGCAGCTTGCCTCAGAGACTCAGCAGCTTGCCTCAGAGACTCAGCAGCTTGCCTCAGAGACTCAGCAGCTTGCCTCAGAGACTCAGCAGCTTGCCTCAGAGACTCAGCAGCTTGCCTCAGAGACTCAGCAGCTTGCCTCAGAGACTCAGCAGCTTGCCTCAGAGACTCAGCAGCTTGCCTCAGAGACTCAGCAGCTTGCCTCAGAGACTCAGCAGCTTGCCTCAGAGACTCAGCAGCTTGCCTCAGAGACTCAGCAGCTTGCCTCAGAGACTCAGCAGCTTGCCTCAGAGACTCAGCAGCTTGCCTCAGAGACTCAGCAGCTTGCCTCAGAGACTCAGCAGCTTGCCTCAGAGACTCAGCAGCTTGCCTCAGAGACTCAGCAGCTTGCCTCAGAGACTCAGCAGCTTGCCTCAGAGACTCAGCAGCTTGCCTCAGAGACTCAGCAGCTTGCCTCAGAGACTCAGCAGCTTGCCTCAGAGACTCAGCAGCTTGCCTCAGAGACTCAGGAGCATATACAAAGAAAGTTTCACACACGGTTGGAACATTCAAGTTTACTTTATATATATATATATATATATATATATATATATATATATATATATATATATATATAGGATGGGGTCCACCTCTGGTGTCAATTGTGGGACCCATTGCCTCGGAGAAGTGGATAAAAAGACTTCAAGGAAGAATATTTAGATTTCTTTCTGAAGCCATTTGAATATTCCACTTCCCCTACCATATATATATATATATATATATATATATATATATATATATATATATATATATATATATATATATATATATATATATATATATATATGTCGTGCCGAATAGGTAAAACTGGTCAATTAGCAAGAACTCGTTTAAAATTAAGTCCTTTCTAAAATTTTCTCTTATACCTTTAAAGATATATTTTTTCATTAATGTAAGTGTAAAATTAATGATTTTGTTCCAAAAGAACCTTAGAAA
This sequence comes from Cherax destructor, assembly GCA_009830355.1. Lineage (NCBI taxonomy): Eukaryota > Metazoa > Arthropoda > Malacostraca > Decapoda > Parastacidae > Cherax > Cherax destructor. The sequence continues at coordinate 47,359 of WNWK01011558.1, forward strand.
ACTTACCAAACCTTATTATAACAAGCGAAATTTAATTTTGCCTAATCCAACTAAATATATTTTAGATAAGTTTACAATAATTTAGTAATAAACAAACACAATGAAATATATTTTTTTCGTTAGGTCCAGAATGATTTTTGCCAATTTATTGCATACACAAATTCTCGCTTGTCTTATTCGGCAAGAAGAGCGTTGCTATTTAAACCAAAATCGCAAGTTTTACCTATTCGGCACGATATATATATATATATATATATATATATATATATATATATATATATATATATATATATATATATATATATATATATATATATATATTACGCAATAAGATCACAGCAAACAAGTGATATCACAATATGCAGAGCAACCACTGTGAAAAAAATAGTAAAATTCGAATCGCTTTCGTGATTTCCCACATTATCAAGGAACAGTTCCTTGATAATGTGGGAAATCACGAAATATTAGATTTAGATTTTGCCACCGAAGTGGCTAGTTTATTGTGCACCCCATTTCCATCCTGTGGACGGGAGCGCAGGAGCATATGAATACAGAAAAGGCCTATGAACTAGGCCCCAAAAGGGTTAACAGGAATACATCTGGATTTATATCTACAGTTCACTTATTTGTTACAAGCAAATTTAAGAAATTTGCTTAATATATCTAGTATCTTTTCTGTGTGTCTCCCGAACTGCCAGAAGTACTTGTAACCAAGCCTAAGCCTGGCCACTACAACATCAGTCAGTCTATTCACATTGCAAGTTGCTCCATAAACATACTTATCTACGTTCATGTTATCATAGTGGGTTATTGATCTACTCAGGCTTTTAAAATTCCTATAACATTCGTTTCCATTATTTACCTCTCTCCTAATATTAATCCTAATGCTAGACACATATATGCATATATGTCAAAGTTATATTATTCATTCTTCTTTAGGGTACTTTCTTGGTTAACATATCAACTTTACCATGAAGGAGTAATTTAATGTGTGATGGGATCCATAGCAATTGTACATTAAGCCCTTTTTCCAGGATTTTTGAGGTTCTATACCTGGCTTCTCCAATGAGCATGTTGTTAGTCATTATGTGAGTCAAGAGCCTTCAGTGATGACATAGTATCAGTAATGATGATAGAGTCAAGCTCAGTGTCAAAAGCTAGCATTTAGTGCCATTAGGATGGCAAACAATTCAGTTTGCAGTTTAGACGCCCAGTTGTAAATTCTTATGCCTAACTCAACAAAGTTGTTATCGTTCTTATGTATAGAGGTGGCAACAAGAACTGTTGCAGCCCTTCCAGTAGACTCCTGCTTAGATCCATCAGTATATATAACTTGTGATAAGTTATTACTACCAACTAGGCGAGAAATTTCTTCTTGAGCAGTTGCTTTTACAAGTGATTTAAGGAAGAGATTACTAGTAATGAGCTTCTTGGGAGGGGGTTGCAGGTATGGGATATTAAAGGAACACATCTTCCATGAAGGGGAGAAATGCTCACAGTTGTTGTCTACAGAGATCCAGGTCGTGCAAGTTATAAAACTTAATATAGTTGGATGTTTTCACAACCCATTTAGATTTATGTGTATTTACTTCTAGACATTTAGTAAGATTCATAATGACAGTGTCTGGTTCATTTCTTAACATTCTAATACCAATTACAGTGTTAATCTCAATAATCCTATCACAGAACTAAAGATAGCAAGCTTCTTATTCATTTTAAGAACCTTGGTAAGTTTGGGACGGCAAGAATAATTCTGAGGGCTTCCTTCTGCATTAATTCCAAGGGTCGGAGAGAACTTTCCCTAGCTAATATCAAGATGAGAGCAGCATAATCAATTAAGGACCTAACATAGGCTATGTACATCAATCTTTGTATTTCTTATTTAGTTGTGGTATGGTGGATTTACTGTATCTTTGTTTTAGATGAAGATATGATGCGCCTAATCGATTACAAATTGTTTGAACTTCGATAAAATTTATACTCATCTTCTTATTCCCTGTTGTATGGATCATAATGTCATCAGCATAACTAATAGCTGTATCGCGGGTTCTAACCCCACCCGTGGTATGTTTTTTTTTCTTATAGCTGTATGTTTAGGTGAGGCAGGTAGAGAATTTAGGAGTGCATTAATCAAAACATTAAATAGCATGGGACTGAGAACTCCTCCCTGTGGTGTTCCTAGGGACATTTCTTTAGAATCGCTTCTAAAGCCTTGGTAGAGAACAGAGGATACTCTTTTTGACAGGTATCCTATTATCCACCAATATTCATTTTGGCTAGTTCATGTAATATAACGGTTCTATTTGTTACCAAGGGTAACACATCTAACTTGGCTGGGTGCTTGGTTCTTGTAGGATTGCATGGTCCTGCGGGTTAGAGCGTCATGGGTTTTCGCTCACCATGAGGCGGGCCAAAGCAGCATGGGTTCGAATCCTTGGCTAGTCGCAGTGTTGTTATTGATGAATACCCCTTGTTCGTGGTCACAATAACACACACACACACACACACACACACACACACACACACACACACACACACAATATATATATATATATATATATATATATATATATATATATATATATATATATATATATATATATATATATATATATGGAATAAGGTACGCAGTGTAATACCACCGTACGGAATTTCCAAAACTATTATCCCGAGGCCTGAGGAAGGGTTATTGAGATGGTTTGGACATGTAGAGAGGAAGGAACGATATAGAATGACTTCGAGAGTGTATAAATCTGTAGTGGAGGGAAGGCGGGGTAGGGGTCGGCCTAGGAAAGGTTGGAGGGAGGGGGTAAAGGAGGTTTTGTGTGCGAGGGGCTGGGACTTAAAGCAAGCGTGCGTGAGCGTGTTAGATAGGAGTAAATGGAGACAAATGGTTTTTAGGACCTGACGTGCTGTTGGACTGTAAGCAAGGTAACATTTATGAAGGGTTTCAGGGAAACCGGCAGGCCGGACTTGAGTCCTGGAGATGGGAAGTAAATTAGACACATATGCAACACTTGGGTATCTTTATTGAGGAAACGTTCTTCACGATTCTCCTTTGTATGGACTGATGAAGCCACTGTGTGGCGAAACGTTTCCTCAATAAAGATACCCAAGTGTTGCATATGTGTTTAATTTACCAACTCGTCGGTTCTCTGAACCATTCATTCACAGATGGGAAGTACAGTGCCGGCACTCTGAAGGAGGGGTGTTAATGTTGCAGTTTTATAACTGTAGTGTAAAGATGGAGTGAATGATGATGAAAGTTTTACTTTGTCGGGCCACCCTGCCTTGGGGGTGACAAAACCTCCTTTACCCCCTTCCTCCAACCTTTCCTAGGCCGACACCTACCCCGCCTTTCCTCCACGACAGATTTATACACTCTCGAAGTCATTCCATTTTGTTTCTCCCTCTCTACATGACCAAACCACCTCAACAACCCCTCCTCAGCCCTCTGGATAATAGTTTTGGTAATCCCGCACCTCCTTCTAATTTCCAAACTACAAATTCTCTGCGTTATATTCACACCACACATTATTTTCATTAATGCGTTTGTGAAACATAAATGTAAACTCACCTTTTTCTGAAACATCTTGCCTCTTGAATCCATCGCCTAAACCCTTTGATGTAGAACAATTCTAAATACATTAGAACGTTTTTTTTTTATAATTTGAGTGTTAATTTTCTAAATTAAAATTGTCCAATCTGAATGCTGTGTTACGAGAAACGCCCTGATTATTTTTCTCAACACCTTATTTACATCTCATTTCTCTTTCACTCATCTTTACACTTCACACACGTCATCCCTCATTTTATATCAAAAAGAAAAAAAATCAAAGGCCATTTATCTTCCTAAGAATTTTTCTGGTGTTGAATATCGCTTTTGTTATGCTTCTTCGGAGACCTTGAAGAATGTGTATCCATTACTTAGCATGACGATCAATCCCGCACATTATTCAAGTATCCCTCGCAAGTGAGGACATATATTATGCAATGATTGGTGGTGTGTGTGTATACACAGAGAATTTCCCTAATTTCTATGCTAGAATTTATATTATTGATGGTAGGTGGGAGGAAGAGTGCGCACATATATGGGTACTGATTCCTTTAAAGACAGAGTGGATCAAGAAATTATGAAGATAACGTTTCGGTCTTGTGAAGAGCTTTATCATGACTTAATGAAGCCCTATACAGAACGAGACTTTGTATTAATAAAGGCTGGCTCTAATGTCTTCATATAAGCCATTCTTTGTGGTATTGTGAAGGACTGCGGGATTTAAAACTGGTGTATCTGATAAACCGTAAGCCTAACAAACTTTGATATAAAACTATCTTATTTGACCCTTTCTTCGTGCACTAAAGGACTGTTGTCTTTCTTTTAGATCTGATGATGGTCAGTCCCTAATGGCTTTAGATATCAGATTTACGGCTACCTATGTTAAATATATTAGTAGTGCCATTTTTTTTCTCCTAAGTTCAGAAATGTTTGTCTACAGTGAACTGACTTGCTCACATCTTCATTCAAACCACACCACGGGTGGGGTTAGAACCCGCGATCAGAGTCATAAAACTCCAGACCGACGCGTTAACCACTGGCCCAGTGGTTAACGCGTCGGTCTGGAGTTTTACGACTCTCTTATCGCGGGTTCTAACCCCACCCGTGGTATGGTTTATTTGCAATCGTGCCAATATTTTGTCCCATTATCAAGATGCGTTGATACGGGTGAATTGAAGATACCCTTCACTTCAATGGATGAAACCTAATTTTTTCCACCCCTCACATATTTACTGGTTAATAATAATAATAATATTAATAATAATTAATATTTTTATTAAACATTCTTTGGATATTGTAACTTTTATAAAACTAAATGAATGATTACATAAAATAAATCAACTCGTACTACATAAAAAACCTAAAAAAAAAAATATATTGACATGAGGAAATTATGAGGCGACGAAAGATATTGAAGAGAACATCAGAATTTTTCATTTTGATAATACCATGCAATAACATGTTAATGCAATACCACCATAAAATAACAGGATCAAAGCAGTAACACTTTAAGAAGTGAAGGCATAGCAACAAAGTTTTCATGGTAATAGAGAACCAACATATTTTTAGTTGAATAAGGTTGGTTGTCCCTTTTTGGAATGTAAAAAGTATTTCTAGTTATTTTAAAGGAGTTATCAATTACGTTTCTTGAGTATTTTAAATCATTAACTATTTCATAAATTTTGGAGATTTCTTCATATATGAACTCTGGACTACATATACGTAAAGCTCTCAAAAGACTTAAATAATCTCTGAGGGCAATTGGGAATATTTTGTTTTAACATAGAGCAATATACCATCCTCTTATTAATATTAATTTCATCAGTGGATAAATCAGAGGATTTTTCTAAGTTTCAAAAGGCTTTTGCCTTTTGTATCTTATGAATAATGTTGAAATTGCAAAAGCCTTTTGTAACTTAGAAAAATCCTCTGATTTATCCACCGATGAAGTTAATATTAGTAAGAGGATGGTATATAACTCTATGTTAAAACAAAATGTTCCCAATTGCCCTCAGAGATTCTTTAAGTCTTATGGTACACTTATTTATAATAAAAAATTGTGCCTTACTAAAGCAGATAAAATCAATGCAATAGTAATTTTGAAAGAAACTGATTACCAAGATAAAATGAATAATCTCCTAGATGATATTGAAACCTATTCTAAACTTAGAAAGAATCCCTTAGAAATTGTTAACAGCAATTTCAATAAAACAATAGAACATCTACTGAAAGGCAAAAATGAGTTTATAAAAAAAATTACTTCCACTAATCCATTTTTACCCTATGTGTATGGATTAATAAAAATGCACAAACCAGATAATCCAGTTAGATCAATTATTAGCTCCATAGGTTCAGTTTCTAATAAATTATCTAAATGGCTTGTTGATATTTTGAGCCCAATTGTTGGAAAAAATTCTAACTTTATTGTAAAAGCCAACTTAGATTTAGTGGATAAGTTAAGCACCTTGACTGACTTAAATTATTTCAGTATGGTTAGTTTTGATGTTACCTCCTTGTTTACAAAAGGTCCAGTTGATGATTTACTAAGTTTCTTATCTGAAGAATTTGTTAATTACGATTTACCATTGCCAGTTCCTACTATCATTAAACTTATTAAACTTTGTATTGTTGATGCAAAATTTGTATTTAATGATGAGTTTTACACTCAGAAGTTTGGTATGGCAATGGGAAATCCTCTTTCACCTGTTCTTAGTAATTTATTCATGGAATTTTTCGAAACAAGATGGCTTAACACAATCCTTCCCAATAGAGATAAGTGGTATAGATATGTTGATGACATTTTGTGTCTTATGCCTAAGAATATAGACATAAACCATTTCCTTGTGCAATTAAATAGCTTAGCTCATTCTATAAATTTTACTGTTGAGTTCGAAGTAAATAGCTCATTGCCTTTCCTAGATGTTTTAATTATTAAGAGTAACAATGGTTTTAAATTTTAAATTTACAGAAAACCTACAAATAACTGTTCCTATGTACACTATTATTCTTCACATCAAGATAGAGTTAAACTGTTAGCATTCTCATCAATGTTTTTGAGAGCTTTACTTATTTGTAGTCCAGAGTTCATAGATGAAAAAATCTCCAAAATTTATGAAATAGCTAATGATCTAAGATACCCAAGAAACGTAATTGATAAATCCTTTAAAATAGCTAGAAATATTTTTTGCAATCCAAAAAGGGACAACCAACCTTATTTAACTAAAAATATGTTGGTTCTCCCTTACCATGAAAACTTGGTTGATATGCCTTCCCTTCTTAAGACTTTTAATATCAAAGTTGTAAAAAAAAATTTTGATAACATAAATGAAAAAATATATCTTTAAACGTATAAGGTAAAATTTTAGAAAGGACTTAATTTTAAATGAGTTCTTGTTAATTGACCAGTTTTACCTAATCGGCACTACATATATATATATATATATATATATATATATATATATATATATATATATATATATATATATATATATATATATATATATATATATATATATATATATATATATATATATATATATATATATATATATGGGTCCCACAATTTGTACCAGAGGTGGACCCCATCCTATATATATATATACATGTATATATATATATATATATATATATATATATATATATATATATATATATATATATATATATATATATGTATATATATATATATATATATATATATATATATATATATATATATATATATATATATATATATATATATATACATATATTAGGTAACAGGTTGGTAAACAGCAACCACCCGAGGAGGTATTTGTTTTACATGATGGTAGGATTGCTGGTGTCTTTTTCTGTCTCATAAACATGTAAGGTTTCAGGTACGTCTTACACTTCTACTTACACTTAGGTCACACTACACATGCATATACAAGCATATACATACACACCCCTCTGGGTTTTCTTCTATCTTTTGACTAGTTCTTCTTCGTGTTCATTTGTGCTTATCTCCATCGGGAAGTGGAACAGAATTCTTCCTCCGTAAGCCATGAATGTCATAAGAGGTGACTAAAATGCCGGGAGAAATGGGTTAGTAACCCCTTCTGCTGTATTTATTACTAAATTTAAAAAGAGAAACTTTCGTTTTTCTTTTTGGGTCACCCCGCCTCGGTGGGATACATCCGGTTTGTTGATGACATGGCCGCTCAGACCTCTGCAACACAAGTGTCCTTGAAAATTTGTTAAGTTAAACCATGAATTAAGGAAAGATCCTGGATTTCACCTTTCGAAACAGACAAAGCCAATGAGATAGTAATTATGGACAAGGTTAAAATAGGATAGCTAGGAACGACTTCATCAGCGTAAAGACGGAGGCTTTAGTTACATATTTTCGAAGGCTAAAACAAATTCATAACTTTTCTAAAGTAACATCAAGCGAAACATAATGGTAAAAATCATGACATATTGAAAGGAATAATGTGAATATTCCCGGATTGCCAGGGAGTTGTCTGGATAAATTTTAACAGATGATTCCAGGTTTTGATGAGGCAGCTAAGGTCATTGAGATAAATACGATGATAAATGAATAAACAGAAGACATTAGGAATTATATAATGATTAAGGAAAAAGGTACTAAAGAACCAAATAGAAAACTGAACATAACAATTTTAACATCTCCACCACCTGACATGATAACAGTATGCATGTAGTCTTTATAAGGCAGTTTTTGTATTTGTTTCTTTGTATTTGATAAAGCCAAACTGTGGGAAAAAATATAGTGCATTAAAGGTTTTTCCTGCTAAAATGTCCTCGAAATTTATTCCAGTCGTCCATACAGACACAGAGTACACACTACCATACATGCACAGAGTACACACTACCATACATGGACAGAGTACACACTACCATACATGGACAGAGTACACACTACCATACATGCACAGAGTACACACAAAAATACATGCACAGAGTACACACTACCATACAAATACAGAGTACACACTAACATACATGCACAGAGTACACACTAACATACATGCACAGAGTACACACTACCATACAAACACAGAGTACACACTAACATACATGCACAGAGTACACACTACCATACATGCACAGAGTACACACTACCATACAAATACAGAGTACACACTAACATACATGCACAGAGTACACACTACCATACATGCACAGAGTACACACTACCATACATGCACAGTTGTCAACACAACAGTGCGTGGTCTGGGTGTGGCTTGTCGTGTGGTTGTCAACACTACCACAGTGTGTGGTCTGGGTGTAGCTTGTAGTGTGGTTGTCCAAAATTCTGGTACTTTTATTAAAAAAACTGCGTATTGTGAATTCTTTTATTTATTCATTTTTTCCATCAAGCCAAAACAGACTATGTAGCTGCAAAATGCAGAAGAACAGGTAAATAACAGTTATTTTACGTCTCTTATTTTGAACAGTACACACTACCATACATGCACAGAGTACACACTACCATACATGCACAGAGTACACACTACCATACATGCACAGAGTACACACTACCATACATGCACAGAGTACACACTACCATACATGCACAGAGTACACACTAACATACATGCACAGATTACAAACTACCATACATGCACAGAGTACACACTGCCATACATGCACAGAGTACACATTACCATACATGCACAGAGTACACACTACCATACATGCACAGAGTACACACTACCATACATGCACAGAGTACACACTACCATACATGCACAGAGTACACACTACCATACATGCACAGAGTACACACTACCATACATGCACAGAGTACACACTACCATACATGCACAGAGTACACACTAACATACATGCACAGAGTACACACTACCATACAAATACAGAGTACACACTAACATACATGCACAGAGTAAACACTAACATACATGCACAGAGTACACACTACCATACAAACACAGAGTACACACTAACATACATGCACAGAGTACACACTACCATACAAACAGAGTACACACTACCATACATGCACAGATTACACACTACCATACATGAACAGAGTACACACTACCATACATGAACAGAGTACACACTAACATATATGCACAGAGTACACACTACCATACATGCACAGAGTACACACTACCATACAAACACATAGTACAGACTACCATACATGCACAACTCTTTGCACAAAGCAACACAGAGACATTATATAAACAGCTTCTTGAAAACCAGTAGGTAGAATTAATAATTTCCAGGAATATTCAGATATGTTCATCTGTAACCTAATTGCATTGACTGTTCTGATGTATGTAGATACAGCAGAGTAGCTGGCATGCTCTCATGTGAGGACGTATGTCGCAATCAGCGGAGACTATTCTGCCAATCAGAGGCACTTACAAGAACCAAGTAACTCGTAAGTGGAACTCAAATTACTGCCACACATCGTAAGTCGTTCAGGCAGCCCGTGCTGTACTCACCTCATGGTACTCACCTAATTGTGGTTGCAGGGGTCGAGACTTAGCTCCTGGCTCCGCCTCTTCACTGATCGCTACTAGGTCCTCTCTTTCCCTGCTCCATGAGCTTTATCATACCTCGTCTTAAAACTATGTATGGTTCCTGCCTCCACTACATCACTTGCCAGACTATTTCACTTCCTGACAACTCTGTGGCAGAAGAAATACTTCCTAACATCCCCCTGACTCATCTAAGTCTTCAACTTCCAATTGTGACCCCTTGTTTCTGTGCCCATCTCTGGAACATCCTGTCTCTGTCCACCTTATCTATTCCTCGCAGTCTTTTGTATGTCTTTATCATGTCTTCCCTAACCCTCCTGTCCTCAAGTGTCGTCAGGGCGATTTCCCTTAACCTTTCTTCATAGGACATTACCCTTAGCTCTGGAACTAACCGTGTTGCAAACCTTTGCACTTTCTCTAATTTCTTGACGTGCTTGACCAGGTATGGGTTTCAAACTGGTGCTGCATACTTCAGTATGGGCCTGACGTACACGATGTAAGAAGTCTTGAGCGATTCCTTACTGAGGTATCGGAATGCTATTCTCAGGTTTGCCAGTCGCCCGTATGCTGCACCAGTTATCTGGTTGATGTGTGCTTCCGGAGACGTGCTCGGTATTATACTCACCCCAATATCTTTCTCCTTGAGTGAGGTTTGCAGTCTCTGGCCACCTAGCCTATATTCTGTCTGCGGTCTTCTTTGCCTTTCCCCGATCTTCACGACTTTGCATTTGGAGGGGTTAAATTCAAGGAGACAGTTGCTGGACCACGCGTCCAGCATGTCCAGGTCTCTTTGTAGTCCTGTCTGATCCTCATCTGATTTAATTCTCCTCATTAACTTCACATCATCTGCGAACAAGGACACTTCTGAGTCTATCCCTTCCATCATGTCATTCACATATACCAAAAATAGCACTGGATCTAGAACTGACCCCTGTGGGAACCCGCTCGTCACAGGCGCCCACTGTGATACCTCATCCCGTACCATGACTCGTTGTTGCCTCCCTGTCAGGTATTCTCTGATCCTTTCTGTTATACGTGCCTGATCCTCTAGCTTCTGCACTAATCTCTTGTGAGGAACTGTGTCGAAGGCCTTTTTGCAGTCCAAGAAAATGCAATCAACCCACCCCTCTCTCGTTTCTTACTTCTGTTACCTTGTCATAAAACTCCAGCAGGTTTGTAACACAGGATTTGCCTTCCATAAATCCGTGCTGGTTGTCGTTTAAAATCTTGTTCCGTTCCAGGTGCTCCACCATTCTCCTTCTGATAATTTTGTCCATGACTTTGCATACTATACACTGGTCTATAGTTTAGTGCCACGTTTCTGTCTCCTTTCTTAAAAATGGTGACTACATTTGCCGTATGTGTGTGTGTGTGTGTGTGTACTCACCTAATTGTGGTTGCAGGGGTTGACACTCAGCTCCTGGCCCCGCCTCTTCACTGATCGCTACTGGGTCCTCTCTCTCCCTGCTCCATGAACTTCATCATACCTCATCTTAAAGCTATGTATGGTTCCTGCCTCCGCTACATCACTTGCTATACTATTCCACTTCCTGACTTCTCTATGACTGAAGAAATACTTCCTAACATCCCTTTGACTCATCTGAGTTCCCTCTCTGGAACGTCCTGTCTCTGTCCACCTTGTCTATTCCCCGCAGTGTTTTGTATGTCGTTATCATGTCTCCCCTAACCCTGTGTGTGTGTGTGTGTGTACTTACATATTTGTGGTTCAGAGGTCGAATCCCGGATCCTAGCCCCGCCTCTTCGCTAGTCGCTAATAGGTCCACTCTCTCCCTGCTTCAAGAGCCTTATCATGCCTCTTCTTAAAGCTATGTATGGAGATCGTTTACGGCTCACATTGAGCCAGTAAAGCACCTAAATTACTGGGAACGCCTTCAAGTCTTGAACATGTACTCATTGGAGCGGAGGAGAAAGAGATACATGATAATATATACCTGGAAAGTACTCGAGGGCCTTGTCCCAAATCTGCTCGCTACCATAACAGTATATTGGAGTGAGAGATATGGGAGGAAGTGTAAAATAAACCCAGTGAGGAGCAGGGGTGCGGTGGGGACAATAAGGGAACACTGTATCAACATTCGGGGTTCCAGACTATTCAGCATATTATCAGAAGATATCAGAAACACGGCTGGAACAAGTATAGAAGCCTTCAAGTGGAAACTGGACAAGTATCTTCACCAGGTGCCAGATCAACCAGGCTGTGATAGATATGTGGGGCAGCGGGTCTCCAGCAGCAACATCCTGGTTGACTAGGCAATCACCAGACGAGCCTAGCCCATGGCCGGGCTCCGAGAGTAGTGAAACTCTCGAAACTTTTCAATTGTATATCAAAGGTATTATTTCACGCTCCACGTCGTTCCACTTCCTGACAACTCTAAGTCTGAAGAAATACTTCCTAACATCCCTATGATTCATCTGAGTTGTTAACTTCCAGCTATGTCCTTTTGTTGCTGTGTCCCATCTCTTAAACATTCTGACCCTCTCCACGTAGTCAATTCCTCTCAGTACTTTATACGTCGTTATCATGTTTTCCCTGTCCCTCATGTCCTCCAGTGTTGTCAGGCTGAATTC
>WNWK01011559.1:0-15000 GCA_009830355.1 Cherax destructor
GGAAGTGATGTAGTGGAGGCAGGCTCCATACATAGCTTTAAGAAGAGGTATGATAAAGCTCATGGCGCAGGGAGAGTGACCCAGTAGCGGCCAGTGAAGAGGCGGGGCCAGGAGCTATGACTCGACCCCTGCAACCACAACTAGGTGAGAACTAGGTGAGTACATACACACGCACACACACACACACACACACCACTCATACACACAAAGGTATAGGGAGGCAAAAACTAAGTGTGCAAGAGAATGGAAAAAGTACAGAAGACAAAGGACCCAAGAAAATAAACAGATTAGTCGAAGAGCCAGAAACGAGTATGCACAGGGACAATACGAAAATAACATAGCATAAAAAGTCAAGTCTGACCCGAAGCTGTTGTATAGCCACATCAGGAGGAAAACAACAGTCAAGGACCAGGTAATCAGGCTGAGGAAGGAAGGTGGGGAGTTCACAAGAAATGACCAAGAGGTATGTGAGGAGCTCAACATGAGATTTAAAGAAGTATTTACAGTGGAGACAGGAAGGACTCCAGGAAGGCAAAACAGAGGGGTACACCAACAAGTGCTAGATGAAATACACACAACCAAGGAGGAGGTGAAGAAACTGCTATGTGAACTTGATACCTCAAAGGCGGTGGGCCCAGACAACATCTCTCCGTGGGTCTTTAGAGAGGGAGCAGAGATGTTGTGTGTGCCACTAACAACAATCTTCAACACATCCATTGAAACAGGATGAGGTGTGGAAGACGGCAAATATAGTCCCAATTTTTAAGAAAGGAGACAGACACGAGGCATTAACTACAGACCAGTGTCACTGACGTGTATAGTATGCAAAGTCATGAAGATCGGGGAAGGGCAAAGAAGATCGCAGACAGAGTATAGGCTAGGTGGCCAAAGATTGCAAACTTCACTCAAGGAAAAGGATCTTGGGGTGAGTATAATACCGAGCACATCTGAGGCGCACATCAACCAGATAACTGCTGCAGCATATGGGAGCCTGGCAAACCTAAGAATAGCGTTCCGATACCTCAGTAAGGAATCGTTCAAGACTCTGTACACTGTGTACGTCAGGCCCATATTGGAGTATGCAACACCAGTTTGGAACCCACACCTGGTCAAGCACGTCAAGAAATTAGAGAAAGCACAAAGGTTTGCAACAAGACTAGTCTCAGAGCTAAGGGGAATGTCCTTCGAAGAAAGGTTAAGGAAAATCGGCCTGACGACACTGAAGGATAGGAGGGTTAAGGGAGACATGACAGCGACATATAAAATACTGCGAGGAATTGACAAGGTGGACAAAGACAGGATGTTCCAGAGATGGGACACATAAACAAGGGGTCACAACTGGAAGTTGAAGACTCAGATGAGTTAAAGGAATGTTAGAAAGTATTTCTTCAATCATAGAATTGTCTGGAAGTGGAATATTCTGGAATGTGACGTAGTGGAGGCAGGATCCATACATAGTTTTAAGACGAGATTTGATTAAGCTCATGGAACAGGGAGAGAGAGAGGACCTAGTAGCGATCAGTGAAGAAGGGTCTGGAGCTATGAATCGACCCCTGCAACCACAAATAGGTGAGAACACACACACACACACACACACGTGGCGAGGTGTCAGAGTGGGCGCCGGTTACGAGTGGGGTTCCACAGGGGTCAGTCCTAGGACCGGTGCTGTTTCTGGTATTTGTGAACGACATGACGGAAGGAATAGACTCCGAAGTGTCCCTGTTTGCAGATGATGTGAAGTTGATGAGAAGAATTCAATCAGATGAGGACCAGGCAGAACTACAAAGGGATCTGGACAGGCTGCAAGCCTGGTCCAGCGATTGGCTCCTGGAGTTCAACCCCACCAAGTGCAAAGTCATGAAGATTGGGGAAAGGCAAAGAAGACCGCAGACGGAGTACAGTCTAGGGGGCCAGAGACTACAAACCTCAATCAAGGAGAAAGATCTTGGGGTGAGTATAACACCAGGCACATCTCCTGAGGCGCACATCAACCAAATAACTGCTGCAGCATACGGGCGCCTAGCAAACCTAAGAACAGCATTCCGACATCTCAATAAAGAATCGTTCAGGACCCTGTACACTGTGTACGTTAGGCCCATACTGGAGTATGCAATCACAACTAGGTGAGTACACACACACACACACACACACACACACACACACACACACACACACACACACACACACACACACACACAACGAGAGACATCCCACCGTGTATGCATCCTGTGTACGGGGGGGGGAAGGTAAACATTTTGCTTTATTATACCGAGATCCCTGGGGGACAGACTCATAGGAGCACCCTGGGGGACAGACTCATAGGAGCACCCAGGGGACAGACTCATAGGAGCACCCTGGGGACAGACTCATAGGAGCACCCTGGGGAACAGACTCATAGGAGCACCCTGGGGAACAGACTCATAGGAGCACCCTGGGGAACATACTCATAGGAGCACCCTGGGGAACAGACTCATAGGAGCACCCTGGGGGACAGACTCATAGGAGCACCCTGGGGGACAGACTCATAGGAGCACCCTGGGGACAGACTCATAGGAGCACCCTGGGGACAGACTCATAGGAGCACCCTGGGGGACAGACTCATAGGAGCACCCTGGGGGACAGACTCATAGGAGCACCCTGGGGGACAGACTCATAGGAGCACCCTGGGGGACAGACTCATAGGAGCACCCTGGGGGACAGATTCATAGGAGCACCCTGGGGGACAGACTCATAGGAACACCCTGGGGAATAGACTCAGAGAGAGTCAGATGAAAGGTGATGCCGGGGAGAGTTGGAAGTACCGTGTGGAGCCAAGGTGGATCCCACCGGGTTGTGTTCAGTGTGTGAATCACTGGTAGTGTGGCGTTCCCTTGTACTGCTTTATGGTGTTAGTGGGGTGACTCGTGGCTGCCATTACAGCCACACGCCTAGTCATCTATCCCAGTCATGCGTACAGCTCACTAGCCAGCCAGTCAGCCAGTTATACAGGCCAGTTATGAGCCAAGCTCCAGTCAATCAGCCAGAGAGGCAGTGCGAGGCAGCTAGTGAAGCAGTAAACGAGGTAGGGAAGAGAGCCACAATGCTACTGATACAGTTTTTGGCCAGGAAGGAAGGGAAGGAGTGAGAGATAGATAGATAGATAGAGAAATAGAGAGAGAGAGAGAGATAAAGGGAGGACTGAGAGCCGGGAAAAGGATTCTAAGCTGGTTTAGTTTTTTACCGCAGACTCTGCCACATTCAAAGCTGCGGCCAAGTATATGGCGATGAAGGTTGGCCGGCTATCCATAAGCTCTGCGCGTACAATTACAGTGCCAGATGATAGCCGTAAATAAGGTTACCACGGAGCAAGTCCTTATTTATGTTAACGTATAACCCAGGAGCATGCTATCACACTGGTCTGTGTTGTGGTAACTGCTAGACCCCCAACTGGCCAGCCAGCCGGCCGGCCGGCTGGCCGGCTGGCTGGCTGGCTGGCTGGCTGGCTGGCTGGACGCCCCTCCCCCACCTAACACCCCAACAACCACAACTCACCTACCTCTCCAGCCTCCTAGACACTTGTCCACAAACGCCTCTTGGGAAAGACCTGTTGGCTGACTATGGGATAATGTCTGTTGTTGTTGTTGTTATTATTATTATTATTATTATTATTATTATTATTATTATTATTATTATTTTAATTATTATTATTATTAATATTATTGTTGTTGTTGTTATTGGTGCTTCAGCGCTGAGGCTGTGGTCTGACTGTGCCTTCGCTCATGGGCATAAATAACTCATTACGCTGCCCAACTTCTGTCTGCTGTGATCTTTCAGCTGCTGAAGGGCTCTTGATACAAGGAATTGAAGCTGACCTCACCTTAATCAGGTTGAACCTGGTGACCTCACGTTCCCTTAGGCGCCGTATGACTCATGACTATGATAATAATTAATAATAATAATAACAATAATATATATATATATATATATATATATATTTCAACAAGTCGGGGGTCTCCCACCGAGGCAGGGTGACCCAAAAAGAAATAAAATCCCCAAAAGAAAATACTTTCATCATCATTCAACACTTTCACCTTACTCATACATAATCACTGTCTTTGCAGAGGAGCTCAGAATACGACAGTTCAGAAGTCCCTCCAAACTGCCAATATTCCAAACCCCTCCTTTAAAATGTAGGCATTGTACTTCCCATTTCCAGGACTCAAGTCCAACTAAATCAATTAACTGGTTTCCCTGAATCCCTTCACAAAATATTACCCTGCTCACACTCCAACAGCTCGTCAGGTCCCAAAAACCATCACACACATTCGATCTTAACTATGCAAGACAAGCCACGGGGGGGGGGGGGCTTAGGAAATGAAACCACGAAACAAGTGGTTTTGAATCATTTACGAAACTGCGGCAGGCCAGGATTCGACCCCACGACACACTGCCCCGCCTCAAGAGGCCACGCAGTGTACACGTCACCTTACCAACTCAGCCATCGATCCTACAAACAACATGAGCCTAGCGAACTAGGCTTCTTTTATGTTGCGAGGACACTCGTGACAGGTGTGTGTGTGTGTGTGTGTGTGTGTGTGTGTGTGTGTGTGTGTGTGTGTGTGTGTGTGTGGTTTGTGTAGTAATTGATGGTGCAACGACTGCGGAAATGAACTGATTGCAACACAAGATGAAGCAAGCATAACAGACGCACTAGCAGGAGCAACAGACGCAGCAGCAGGCAACACAGGTGGTGAAGCCAAGACCAAAGAAAGTTACTGAAACTGTTAAAACACCGGTGAGGTAGAGTCAGTGGAGGGAGGTAGAGTGAATGGAGGGAAGTAGAGAGTTAGTGGAGGGAGGTAGAGTCAGTGGAGGGAGGTAGAGAGTCAGTGGAGGGAGGTAGAGTGAATGGAGGGAAGTAGAGAGTTAGTGGAGGGAGGTAGAGTCAGTGGAGGGAGGTAGAGAGTTAGTGGAGGGAGGTAGAGTCAGTGAAGGGGAGGAGTTTGAGGTAATCAGTCCCTTGGACTGAACACAGACTCAGGCAGGACTGATTACCAAACCCTCCTCTCCTTACAACTTTCTCCTTTGTATTGGACTGATGAAGCCACTGTGTGGCGAAACGTTTCCTCAATAAAGATACCCAAGTGTTACATATGTGTCTAATTTATAAATACAGAGTCGGCAAGAGCAGCAGCATGTCTGCTGTAGAGTGCTCCTCCACCAGTCTTAATGTTCCAGTGTTCACCTCAACTCTACCACAACCAGTGATCAACGTTCACATTTGAACTTTTCCCCTGGCTACCTCGTTGCCAGGCATAACGCGTTTTGGTTTTCATTACTTGCCCAACCCAGGGGTTCTCAAACTGAGTCCATAGACCCTGAGGGGTTCATGGGAAGATTGTAGTAGAGGTGTCATGGCCAATTGTAATATAAAGAATTTCCAGGGAAATCTGGGAATTTAAAATTATAGATGTGTAATGTGGCGTTCAAAATGATCTTTGAAGATAATTTTCTCAAACTTTAGGTTTGAGAAAATTAGCTTCAAAGGTTGAATCCGTTTTGACGAGGACGAGGTCGAGGACGAGGTCGAGGACGAGGTCGAGGACGAGGTCGTGGACGAGGTCAGTCAACGCTGTTACCTCAGGGACGGCGACCCTTATTGGCTTACACCAGGGCATGGATGCCAGCATGCATGCCAGCATGCATGCCAGCATGGATGTCAGTATGGATGACAGCATGAATGTCAGTATGGATGCCAGCATGGCTGGCAGCATGGATGGCAGCATGGATGCCAGCCTGAATGCCAGTATGGATGCCAGCATGGATGGCAGCATGGATGTCAGCATGGATGCCAGCATGAATGTCAGCATGGATGCCAGCATGGATGGCAGCATGGATGTCAGCATGGATGCCAGCATGAATGTCAGCATGGATGCCAGCATGGATGGCAGCATGGATGTCAGCATGGATGCCAGCATGAATGTCAGCATGGATGCCAGCATGAATGGCAGCATGGATGGCAGCATGGATGCCAGCTTGGATGCCAGCATGGATGGCACCATAGATGGCAACATGGATGTCAGAATGGATGCCATTGGCTACTCGGTAAGCTCGCAGTCATCCATGCCAGGAAGTATTTCCTTAATTGCATAGTCAAGTGGAACGATCTGCACAACTAAGTGGTAGGAGCAAGATCTATACACAGCTTTAAGAAAAGGTATCATAGGGCTTACGAAGCCAGTAGAGATTGAACCCGGTAGTAACCAGTCAAAGAGGCAGGGCCAGGAGCTGAGACTCAACCTCTCCAACCACAGGTAGTGAGTAAACACACACACAAACACACACACCAGATGTCTTCAATTTAAATGTCTGGGAACGAGACAGTGTAGACTCAGATGTCATTGTTTCTCTTGCCCCCGGTACGTGACTCCAGCGCTGCCGTGACACCGCTGGCGGTCGCAAGATGCTGCCTTAACACAGCTGGCGGGCGCACGATGCTGCGTCTGGCTTGCTTCTTCATGGCCACCAGTGTGCCTGCCAGGTGCTACAAAATCGGGGTTGGTCCTAGGGTAGTAGTGGTGTTTGATATATGGGCAAGGTTCCTTACCCCCGCTGCCCCTCTTCACCTAGCCGGCAGTAAATAGGTACCTGAGTATGTTGGGTGGCATCCTGGGGGTGGTAGTATACCTCAGGGCTGGGATTTGAAGTGAGCTGAGCTACGATAACAGTTCCTAGCCTATAAATAATTAGTTCTGTAGATGATGTCGGTGAAGTATAGTGTTAAATCTCTTCGGAAAGAACCACATTAACTGAAAAAAATATGGTCTATAATAGAGAGAGAGAGGGATATTCAATGTTATTAATAGAGACTATTTTAATAACATTGAACCTACCTCTCTCTCTCTCTCTCTCTCTCTCTCTCTCTCTCTCTCTCTCTCTCTCTCTCTCTCTCTCTCTCTCTCTCTCTCTCTCTCTCTCTCCTCTCTCTCTCCTCTCCTCTCCTCTCCTCTCTCTCTCTCCTCCCCCTCCCCTCCCCTCCCTCTCTCTCCCTCCCTCCCTCACTCTAAGATATCATCATGTTGTTTACACTACTCATGGGACCTTAATGGACTTTTATGGGTCTCCATAACGTGACCTTTCCTATATTCATGCACCAGCGCCTCAGTGGAAAAAAAATAAAAGAAATGGAGATACGTGATGAGTGTGGCGTCTCCACACTGTGATTGTTGTTACTCCCTTAGTACCCATGGCGGGTGTTTTTACCAGGTACCTTTGTGGTTGTACTATCCAATTCCTTCAATATCTTTACTTCCTCTTTCATTATGTGGATGTCTGCTAGTGTCAGTTACTCTTTGTCTTACCTATCACTTTTGCCTCGCACAATTTTGTGTTCCTCGTAAGTTCTTGTTCCACGTAATGACCATTCTACGTTGTGTTCCTTGCATACACCTCTTGTTGTCGTCTATACTTTGTGTCGCCAGAGCCACTTGTTTATTGAGCAGCGCAAGAAACAAGATTACAGATGTCACAAAGGGTCTTTGGAATACCCCACTGGGCATATTTACAGCTATTACAGTCATTTCAGATACTCCAGTCTTATCATATAGACATTTACCTTCAGCATTTATCCAAAATCAAATATCGATTGGTTTTGTACAGTCACGTTTTCTCAGTCATGTTTCCTCAGTCATGTTTCCTCAGTCATGTTTCCTCAGTCATGTTTCCTCAGTCATGTTTCCTCTCATGTGGCTGTGAAACTCTTTTAATATTGGTGTCAGCTTGTTTTTTAGTATATAATTTTTAAATTGTCTCTCAGCTTCCCTTGCATCTTCGCAGTGTCATTCTTGACTGGTCTGCTTCTCTCTTCTCTTTTCTCCCTTGTGTTTTATATTGTTTTCTTGCTCTTTTGTCTCTTTCTTTGGCTATATATATATATATATATATATATATATATATATATATATATATATATATATATATATATATATATATATATATATATATGGTCTTTCTTAAGTGCTTGTCTCAGAAAATTGCTCATTCTTCCCTAGTCTCAAAAACTAGGTGAATACAGTTAGGTAAAGCGTCTGTATCCCGATTATAAGCGGACGGAGGATCAAGACGCCATCACTGTGTATGAGTGCTTTTGTTTGGGGGTGGGGAGGTAGATTAAATAGATCTGTGGATAGAGACGGAAGAATGGTTGAGAGGTATTTTAGGTGCAGGGCTGTTAATATTAATAATACTATATCTTTATTTCTACAAGTACATGTACAAGGTATACAGGCCTAGCTGACATCAATGACATACTACTATATAGAAAGCCGCTTGTTATGCTGAGCATTTCGGGCAAATTAGGTCAGTTTTGTCCCAGGATGCGACCCACACCAGTCGACTAACACCCAGGTACCCATTTTACTGATGAGTGAACATAGACAGCAGGTGTCTTACGGAAACACGTCCTAATGTTTCCAGCCGTACCTGGAATCAACCCTTGGATCTCAGTGTGTGAGCTGAGTGCGCTAGCGATTGAGCTACGGGACACCTAAAAAAATTGAGTTTGTGAGGAGAAAAGTGGAAGATGTCTCCATTGCATTTTTTTAAGCTGACAAAATGGTATGGTGATACCGACATATGGAAAAGGACACTTATGCATAGTGCAATATATTTATACATTTCTAATACAGAGATAACTAAGAAACGTGTGTATATAATGGTAGGAGTAGTAGTAGTAGTTGTAAGGTTGGGAGACCTCGTGAATCACAGGTGAGAGGGAGAGTAGTGATAGTGTGTGCTGGATGGATGTTGGATGGGGAGAGGAAGGGTCTCGACTAATGGATGACCTTGGTTGAGGGTAGAGATTGAGTGTGTGTGGTCTCGGGAGAGATCACACCGGGGGTTTGTCTGGAGTCACTTCCGGAGGTCGCCGCCCCGTTCCCAGACCAGGCCTCCTGGTTGCTGGTCTTATCAATTAAGCATGGTAATGAAGTGGGAGTGTGGGTGATGGTCTGATGATTGGTGGGTGGGAGGAGACAGGAGCATCTGGGGGATGGATGGAGATGAGGGTATGTGTGGGAGAAAGCATAGGGGAGATGTGCGTGTGCATCCACCCCATCCTTCACATTCATTTTATACACCCCCTCCAACTCAGTCTCCACACCCCTCCCTACACTATACACCCTCCAACTCACTCTCCACACCCCTCCCTACACTATACACCCTCCAACTCACTCTCCACACTCCTCCCTACACTATACACCCTCCAACTCACTCTCCACACTCCTCCCTACACTATACACCCTCCAACTCACTCTCCACACCCCTCCCTACACTATACACCCTCCAACTCACTCTCCACACTCCTCCCTACACTATACACCCTCCAACTCACTCTCCACACTCCTCACTACACTATACACCTCCAACTCACTCTCCACACCCTCCTACACTATACACCCTCCAACTCACTCTCCACACTCCTCCCTACACTATACACCCTCCAACTCACTCTCCACACTCCTCCCTACACTATACACCCTCCAACTCACTCTCCACACCCCTCCCTACACTATACACCCTCCAACTCACTCTCCACACTCCTCCCTACACTATACACCCTCCAACTCACTCTCCACACTCCTCCCTACACTATACACCCTCCAACTCACTCTCCACACTCCTCCCTACACTATACACCCTCCAACTCACTCTCCACACTCCTCCCTACACTATACACCCTCCAACTCACTCTCCACACCCTCCCTACACTATACACCCTCCAACTCACTCTCCACACTCCTCCCTACACTATACACCCTCCAACTCACTCTCCACACTCCTCCCTACACTATACACCCTCCAACTCACTCTCCACACTCCTCCCTACACTATACACCCTCCAACTCACTCTCCACACTCCTCCCTACACTATACACCCTCCAACTCACTCTCCACACTCCTCCCTACACTATACACCCTCCAACTCACTCTCCACACTCCTCCCTACACTATACACCTCCAACTCACTCTCCACACTCCTCCCTACACTATACACCCTCCAACTCACTCTCCACACCCTCCCTACACTATACACCCTCCAACTCACTCTCCACACTCCTCCCTACACTATACACCCTCCAACTCACTCTCCACACTCCTCCCTACACTATACACCCTCCAACTCACTCTCCACGCCCCTCCCTACACTATACACCCTCCAACTCACTCTCCACACCCTCCCTACACTATACACCCTCCAACTCAATCTCCACACCCTCCCTACACTATACACCCTCCAACTCACTCTCCACACCCTCCCTACACTATACACCCCTCCAACTCACTCTCCACGCCCCTCCCTACATTGTACACCCTCCAACTCACTCTCCACACTCCTCCCTACACTATACACCCTCCAACTCACTCTCCACACTCCTCCCTACACTATACACCCTCCAACTCACTCTCCACACTCCTCCCTACACTATACACCCTCCAACTCACTCTCCACACCCCTCCCTACACTATACACCCTCCAACTCACTCTCCACGCCCCTCCCCGCACTATACACCCTCCAACTCACTCTCCACGCCCCTCCCTACACTATACACCCTCCAACTCACTCTCCACGCCCCTCCCCGCAGAATCTAAATCTTAATACCCCGCCATCCATTCACCCTCCACCTGCCTCCATTCACAATAGTAACCCCTTCCATCTCCCGGTCTATTTCTCTCTCTTTATCTCTCCTCTTTTTCCCAAGAATTGCTCGCTCTCCACACCCTGTACTTCTACACTCCTCCATTCACATGACCGGCACTCTCCCCTCCCTCTACCTCTCCTCCATTCACACAACCAGCACTCTCTCCTCTCCACCTCTCTGCTTCTCCATTCACAAGAACCGTCTTTCCCCTTCACTCCCTCCATCCCTCCCTCCCTGGCGGCCCAGTAAAACCATTACTGACACAGTCCTGAGGATAAAATACTGCCGTCTGGACAGCCGCGCCAGTGAACGGGGGCGCTACACCCTGAAGGCCGGCTGTGGTTCCAAGTGAGTTCCAGCAGTGGCTCCAGCAGCGACTTCAAGAAAGTTCCACTGGTGGCTCCAGCAGCGACTTCAAGAAAGTTCCACTGGTGGCTCATGAAGAGTTCCGGTGTCAGTAGTAGTATTTTTATCTTGCCAATAACCGTTACAGATTCACCGTCTCCATAAGTGAATCGCTGACCGTTATGTGACTCATGATGACCCAGCATGATGTCACGAGCTCTTTGAATGCCCTCCGGGCACTGGGCTTCTCAGTTCTAGACAGGGCGTAGTAGAGGAGACAGGCCAGGCCTGGTGCTCGCCTTATTCTCCCATAGTTATAAATTATCAGCCATCCATCGTGTGTTTATTCCCAAATCCATCAACCGAACTCCACACGACACCGGTTGCGGCTCCAAGAAAATTCTAGCGGCGGCTCTAGCAGCGTTCCAGCTGCGGTTTAAGGAGCACTCCCGTGGCGGTTCCAGGAGCAGTTCCAAGAGTGTTACAGCAGTGACTCGCTTGGCTTTCCAGCGGTAGTTCCAGAAGAACTACCGCTGGTCGTGTTTTCAAAGATATTCTGGTGTAGTCTTCAGCTGCAGACGCCTTCCAGCAGCGTTTCAGTTTAGTCTTCAGCAGGGTTCTAGCGTCGTTTTCAGATACGTCAAGCGTTGTCTGTAGATGTTTTCTAGCGACGTTTCCATTTGGTTTTTTGTTGCGTTTCTAGAGTAGCTTTAGGCACGTTTTCAGATGCATTCTTTTCTGCATTTCCAGGTGCGTTTTAGCCATCCCGGGAGCTATTTCCTCCAAGTAGTATTATCTGGAGTGTAAACACACTAGGAGGCGGGCGTTGGCAGATACTGAAGAGGAGGCGACCCAGTATGGAGATTCAGATTCCGCGGGGCGGTCCCCCTCAGTTTGTAAACAAGGTAGTGGATGATGGTAAGGCGGATGGAAGGAGGTGGGATGGAACGAATGAGGATTTAGAAGCCTTAGGTGGTGAGGTATCTGGGGATAGGAGAGGTCAGCGGGTGGCGAAAATGTGCTTGGGCAGGGAAGGGCATGGGGTCAAAGCGATCTCAGTGGATGGGGAAGGTCAAAGGTTGTTGGGTGGGGTGGGTATGGAAAGAAGGGTGTGGTGAAGACGAAGAATCACTGAACTTTTTAAAATTTTCTCACTTTGAGTGGAAAAAAAAGTGCTGGTTAGAGAGATGGAAAAATCATACATCATACAGAGTCCAGGAGAAACATGGGGAGCGAAACGCCGTTAATGAAATTGAAAGAAACTCAAAAATACTTTGTCATGTGCAAACCCCAAGGCAAAAATCACATCCAATACTCTGATGTTTAGTTAGTTTAATATCTTTATTATGCGCTCCATACCCATCGTGTGGGCGGTAGAAGAAAGATTACAGAGGTACATAATGGGTCCAGGGACTGTACCTCAACGTTACAGAGGTACATATTGGGTTCAGGGACTGGACCGCAAAAGTTTGACAGCTGAACAAGTTACAAAGGTAATGAATCATCTACACGTCTATACAGCGTTACAATCATGAACAAATTACAAAGTAATGAGCCATTCACACTTTCACACCCGGTCACAACTGTAATGAGTTATTAGTGCAAATATTAATTGGGTCACACACGCACAATAAAATTCAGCTGAAGTTCTTTTCGTATTATTGTTCTCAAACTGCTAATTGACAATCCAAGGTTGTAATCTACACAAGAGGGAGTAGATACTTACAACTTAGCCAATTCATCAGCTTTATCATGCATCTGAAGACCAATGTGAGATGGAATCCACAGCATGTGCACTCTGACTCTACTATCCACAATCCTACCATACCTGTGTCTGGCTTCTGACACAAGCATGCCGCAATTTATACTTAATGAGTTGAGAGCATTTATGGATAATAGAGAATCATTTACAATGGACGCACTTGAGTGCAAGGAGTATGGCAAACAGTATGCCCATGCACTCTGCCCTCACACCCAGACGACTCCTGGAACTTCATAAACTCACTATCAAAATTCAGAAAGAGTTTTAAGGTACATATGTATAGTTCAAGACTCACGAAATCGTAATAGCACGATTACAAACAAACCAAAAACTTGCATTTATGGTCACAGTGGTGGCCCATGCTAACCTAAGAAGCAGGATTCCTAAACATATAGATTCACAACAGTTGGAGAACCCAGAGCAACATGGGTTTAGGTGGTTCCTGCCTCTCGTGATCGCTGGACCATTACGACGTGGTCTTACATACAATGGAGGACAAACAAAATGAAGATGAACTATACACAGAGTTGCAAAAATCTTCGACAAGTGAGATCGCATAAAATAAGTGCGAAGAGAATAACTGGAAAAGAGGGTAGATTGATTCTTAAGTTTTAACAAATGGAAGACACAGAGGCTGCCCCAGTGAAAAACTCTGTTTCTTAAATACTACTAATAATAGATTTAAGCGTTAAATATGTACGGGTCGTACAGCCCTGCGGGAAAGGATGTTCAGAAGTAGGAATATGTAAAGGTTAGGAGTGGGTGAGGATAAGAGTTAGTGGAGGTGGAAGTTAGTGCAAGAGGAAAATTTAGATCAAAATTAGTACAATAGGTTAGTTTCCGCTAGATTTAAAAGTTCTTCACAGCACAGTAACTCGCCAAGTTTTCTTTCTCATTCTCACATTTCACATAAATATAGACATAAGTCATAACACTTTATTGTCCTTTGTAGACGATATTAGAGTTTGGAGAGAGTGGCAGCCATCAGGACACAGCCACTCTCCAAGCTCATATTAACCTGCAAAGTTTCATCCTGTCTCCAGGATGAAACTTTGCAGTTCCTCAAGATGCTGGATTCTGTGCAGCTAGAAGCAACAGCCTGGTTGATCGGACTGATTTATGGACTCTTTGAGCTCTACATTTATCTGCTTGTTAAATTCTGCATGCAGGTTTGTAACACCACTTCCACATTCACTTCATTCCACGTTCCTATTCCACTTCCTGTTCGTGGATCAGTCGGTGATCCTTTGTATGATCGTTCCTTGTATCCTGCTTGCTGTTCAAGCTTGTGGATCAGTCGGTGATCCTTTGTATGATCGTTCCTTGTATCCTGCTTGCTGTTCAAGCTTGTGGATCAGTCGGTGATCCTTTGTATGATCGTTCCTTGTATCCTGCTTGCTGTTCAAGCTTGTGGATCAGTCGGTGATCCTTTGTATGATCGTTCCTTGTATCCTGCTTGCTGTTCAAGCTTGTGGATCAGTCGGTGATCCTTTGTATGATCGTTCCTTGTATCCTGCTTGCTGTTCAAGCTTGTGGATCAGTCGGTGATCCTTTGTATGATCGTTCCTTGTATCCTGCTTGCTGTTCAAGCTTGTGGATCAGTCGGTGATCCTTTGTATGATCGTTCCTTGTATCCTGCTTGCTGTTCAAGCTTGTGGATCAGTCGGTGATCCTTTGTATGATCGTTCCTTGTATCCTGCTTGCTGTTCAAGCTTGTGGATCAGTCGGTGATCCTTTGTATGATCGTTCCTTGTATCCTGCTTGCTGTTCAAGCTTGTGGATCAGTCGGTGATCCTTTGTATGATCGTTCCTTGTATCCTGCTTGCTGTTCAAGCTTGTGGATCAGTCGGTGATCCTTTGTATGATCGTTCCTTGTATCCTGCTTGCTGTTCAAGCTTGTGGATCAGTCGGTGATCCTTTGTATGATCGTTCCTTGTATCCTGCTTGCTGTTCAAGCTTGTGGATCAGTCGGTGATCCTTTGTATGATCGTTCCTTGTATCCTGCTTGCTGTTCAAGCTTGTGGATCAGTCGGTGATCCTTTGTATGATCGTTCCTTGTATCCTGCTTGCTGTTCAAGCTTGTGGATCAGTCGGTGATCCTTTGTATGATCGTTCCTTGTATCCTGCTTGCTGTTCAAGCTTGTGGATCAGTCGGTGATCCTTTGTATGATCGTTCCTTGTTTCGTTGCTGTTCACGCTTGTGGATCAGTCGG
>WNWK01011559.1:20000-63949 GCA_009830355.1 Cherax destructor
GAAACAGTAGCAGTAACAGTAGCTGAAACAGTAGCACTAACAGTAACTGGGTGAGAAGCATTAGTTGGAACAGTAGCTGGTTTAGAAGCAGTAGTCAGAACAGTAGCAGTAACAGTAGGTGGGTGAGAAGCATTAATCAGAACGTAGCAGTAACAGTAGCTGAGAGAAGAGTAGACAAGTAGCAGAACAGTAGCAGTAAGCAGTAGCAGAAAGAAGCAGTAGTCAGAACAGTAGCAGTAAAGTAGCTGGAAGAGAAGCATTAGTAGAACAGTACAGTAACAGTAGTGGGTGAGAACAGTTGTCAAAACAGTAGCATAACAGTAGCTAAGAGAGAAAAGTAGTAAGCAGACAGTACAGAACAGAGTAAAGAACGAGAGAAAGTAGCATAACAGTAGCTGGTGAGAACAGTATCAAACAGTACGTAACAGTAGCTGAGAGACAAGCAGAATCAGAACAGTAGCTGGGAAAAGCAGTAGTCAAACAGTAGCAGTAAAGAGCTGGGGAGAAGCAGTAGTCAGAATAGTACAGTAACAGTAGCTGGGGAAGCAGTAGTCAGAATATAGCAGTAACATACTGGGGAGAAGCAGTAGTCAAACAGTAGCAGTAACAGTAGCTGGGAGAGAAGCAGTAGTCAGAACATAGCAGTAACAGTAGCTGGGTGAAAGCAGTAGTCAAACAGTAGCAGTAAAGTAGCTGGGGAGAAGCAGTAGTCAGAAAGTAGCAGTAACAGTAGCTGGGTGAGAAGCAGTAGTCAGAACAGTAGCAGTAACAGTAGCTGGGAGAGAAGCAGTAGTCAGAACAGTAGCAGTAACAGTAGCTGGGTGAGAAGCAGTAGTCAGAATAGTAGCAGTAACAGTAGCTGGGTGAGAAGCAGTAGTCAGAACAGTAGCTGGTTGAGAAGCAGTAGTCAAAACAGTAGCAGTAACAGTAGCTGGGTGAGAAGCAGTAGTCAGAATAGTAGCAGTAACAGTAGCTGGGTGAGAAGCAGTAGTCAGAACAGTAGCAGTAACAGTAGCTGGGTGAGAAGCAGTAGTAAGAATAGTAGCAGTAACAGTAGTTAAGTGAGAAGCATTAGTCAGTACAGTAGCAGTAACAGTAGCTAGTTAAGAAGCAGTAGTCAGAACAGTAGCAGTAACAGTAGCTGGGAGAGAAGCAGTAGTCAGGACAGTAGCTGGTTGAGAAGCAGTAGTCAAAAAAGTAGCAGTAACAGTAGCTGGGTGAGAAGCAGTAGTCAGAACAGTAGCAGTAACAGTAGCTGGGTGAGAAGCAGTAGTCAGAACAGAAGCTGGTTGAGAAGCAGTAGTCAAAACAGTAGCAGTAACAGTAGCTAGGTGAGAAGCAGTAGTCAGAACAGTAGCAGTAACAGTAGCTGGGTGAGAAGCAGTAGTAACAATAGTAGCAGTAACAGTAGCTAAGTGAGAAGCATTAGTCAGAATAGTAGCAGTAACAGTAGCTGGTAGAGAAGCAGTAGACAGAACAGTAGCTGGGTTAGAAGCATTAGTCAGAACAGTAACAGTAACAGTAGCTGGGTGAGAAGCAGTAGTCAGAACAGTAGCAGTAACATAGCTGAACAGTAGTCTGGAAGCAGCAGCAGAACAGTAGCTAGAGAAGAGTAATGAAGAAGAGTAGCAGTAACAGTAGCTGGGAAGCAGTAGTCAGCAGTCAGTAACAGTAGCTGAGAGAGCAGTAGCAGACATACAGTAACATAGCTGGTGAAAGCAGTAGTCAGAACAGTAGCAGTAACAGTAGCTGGGAGAAAGCAGTAGTCAGAACAGTAGCTGTGAAACGTAGAAACAGTAGCTGGAGAAGCAGTAGTCAGAACAATAGCAGTAACAGTAGGCTGGAGGAAAGCAGTAGTCAGACAGTAGCAGTAACAGTAGCTGGGGAGAAGCAGTAGTCAGAACAGTAGCAGTAACAGTAGCTGTGAGAGAAGCAGTAGTCAGAACAGTGCAGTAACATAGCTGGGAGAGAAGCAGTAGATCAGAACAGTAGCAATAACAGTAGCTGGTGAAAGCGTAGTCAGAACAGTAGCAGTAACAGTAGCTGGGTGAGAAGCAGTAGTCAGACAGTAGCAGTAAAGTAGCTGGAGTGATCAAACAGTAGCAGTAACAGTAGCTGGAGTGAGAAGCAGTGATCAGAACAGATAGCAGTAACAGTAGCAGGGAGAAAAGCAGTAGTCAGAACAGTAGCATACAGTAGTGTTGAAAGCAGTAGTGAAATAGCAGTAACAGTATGGTGAACTAGAGAACAGTAGCATAACAGTAACTGGGTGAGAAGCATTAGTTGGAACAGTAGCTGGTTTAGAAGCAGTAGTCAGAACAGTAGCAGTAACAGTAGGTGGGTGAGAAGCATTAATCAGAACCGTAGCAGTAACAGTAGCTGAGAGAGAGGCAGTAGTCAGAACAGTAGCAGTAACAGTAGCTGAAAGAAGCAGTAGTCAGAACAATAGCAGTAATAGTAGCTGGAAGAGAAGCATTAGTTAGAACAGTAGCAGTAACAGTAGTTGGGTGAGAATCAGTTGTCAAAACAGTAGCATTAACAGTAGCTAAGAGAGAAGAAGTAGTCAGACCAGTACCAGTAACAGTAGTTAAGAGAGAAGCAGTAGTCAGAACAGTAGCAGTAACAGTAGCTGAGTGAGAATCAGTTATCAAAACAGTAGCTGTAACAGTAGCTAAGAGACAAGCAGTAATCAGAACAGTAGCTGGGAGAGAAGCAGTAGTCAGAACAGTAGCAGTAAGAGTAGCTGGGTGAGAAGCAGTAGTCAGAATAGTAGCAGTAACAGTAGCTGAGGTAGAGAAGCAGTAGTCAGAACAGTAGCAGTAACAGTAGCTGGGTGAGAAGCAGTAGTCAGAACAGTAGCAGTAACAGTAGCTGGGAGAGAAGCAGTAGTCAGAACAGTAGCAGTAACAGTAGCTGGAAGAGAAGCAGTAGTCAACAGAAGCAGTAACAGTAGCTGGAAGAGAAGCAGTAGTCACAACAGAAGCAGTAACAGTAGCTGGAAGAGAAGCAGTTGTCACAACAGTAGCAGTAAGAGTAGCTGGAAGAGAAGCAGTTGTCACAACAGAAGCAGTAACAGTAGCTGGAAGAGAAGCAGTTGTCACAACAGTAGCAGTAACAGTAGCTGGAAGAGAAGCAGTTGTCACAACAGAAGCAGTAACAGTAGCTGGAAGAGAAGCAGTTGTCACAACAGTAGCAGTAACAGTAGCTGGAAGAGAAGCAGTTGTCACAACAGAAGCAGTAACAGTAGCTGGAAGAGAAGCAGTAGTCAGAACAGTAGCAGTAACAGTAGCTGGAAGAGAAGCAGTTGTCAGAACAGTTGCAGTAACAGTAGCTGGAAGAGAAGCAGTTGTCACAACAGAAGCAGTAACAGTAGCTGGAAGAGAAGCAGTTGTCAGAACAGTAGCAGTAACAGTAGCTGGAAGAGAAGCAGTTGTCAGAACAGTAGCAGTAACAGTAGCTGGAAGAGAAGCAGTTGTCACAACAGAAGCAGTAACAGTAGCTGGAAGAGAAGCAGTAGTCAGAACAGTAGCAGTAACAGTAGCTGGAAGAGAAGCAGTTGTCACAACAGAAGCAGTAACAGTAGCTGGAAGAGAAGCAGATGTCACAACAGAAGCAGTAACAGTAGCTGGAAGAGAAGCAGTAGTCAGAACAGTAGCAGTAACAGTAGCTGGAAGAGAAGCAGTTGTCACAACAGAAGCAGTAACAGTAGCTGGAAGAGAAGCAGTAGTCAGAACAGAAGCAGTAACAGTAGCTGGAAGAGAAGCAGTAGTCAGAACAGTAGCAGTAACAGTAGCTGGAAGAGAAGCAGTTGTCAGAACAGTAGCAGTAACAGTAGCTGGAAGAGAAGCAGTAGTCACAACAGAAGCAGTAACAGTAGCTGGAAGAGAAGCAGTTGTCACAACAGAAGCAGTAACAGTAGCTGGAAGAGAAGCAGTTGTCACAACAGAAGCGGTAACAGTAGCTGGAAGAGAAGCAGTAGTCAGAACAGTAGCAGTAACAGTAGCTGGAAGAGAAGCAGTTGTCAGAACAGTAGCAGTAACAGTAGCTGGAAGAGAAGCAGTTGTCAGAACAGTAGCAGTAACAGTAGCTGGAAGAGAAGCAGTTGTCAGAACAGTAGCAGTAACAGTAGCTGGAAGAGAAGCAGTTGTCAGAACAGTAGCAGTAACTGTAGTTTTTTCTTCTTTTCTTCTGCTGCTTCTTTTTCTTCTTTTGTTGTTTTTGTCTGCTTCTTTTTCTTCTTGATTATGCTATTTTCCTTATTTTGGTTTTTCGTTTCGTTTGATTCTTTTATATTGTTTTCCTTTTCTTTTATTTCTTATTTTCTTCATCGTCGTCTCCTCTTTTTCTTCTTATTCTCTTCTTTTTCTACCTTTTTTTTCTTTTTCTTTTCCTCTCGTTTCCTTTTTTTCCTTCATTTTTTTTCCTTTTTCTTATTTTTTATACTTCTGTTTCTATTTATTTTCTGTCTTCCTTTTTCTACTCTTTCTTTTTCTTCCTTCCATCTTTCTTTATTCTATTTTCATTTTTATTTCTTTTGTTTTTATTTCATTTTTATTTTTATTGTTTTTAGTTTTTTCTTCTTTTTTAATATTGTTTTCTTCTTTTTTGTTTTTTTCTTCTTTCCATCTTTCTTTTTTCTTTTTAATTTCTTCTGTATTTTTATTTTCTTCTTGTTCTTTCCTTCCTTCCCTTTTTTTACGTCTTTTCCTACATTTTCTTTCTCATTCTTCCTTCTTTTTTTCTTGTATTTGTTGTTATTGTTATTACTATTATTATCATAATTATTTTTATCATTATTATTATTATTATTATTATTATTATTATTATTATTATTATTGTTATTATTATTATTGTTATTATTATTATTATTATTATTATTATTATTAATATTATTATTATTATTATTGTTATTATTATTATTGTTATTATTATTATTATTTTCATTATTATTATTATTA
This sequence comes from Cherax destructor, assembly GCA_009830355.1. Classification (NCBI taxonomy): domain Eukaryota; kingdom Metazoa; phylum Arthropoda; class Malacostraca; order Decapoda; family Parastacidae; genus Cherax; species Cherax destructor. The sequence goes on from WNWK01011559.1 coordinate 24,959, forward strand.
TTATTATTATTATTGTTATTATTATTATTGTTATTATTATTATTGTTATTATTATTAATATTATGATGATGATGATGGCGACTAACTTTGTGTCTTGTTTACAGGTGAGTGTAGGCGAGGTACTGGTGATTTGCGCGAGCCGTAAGTAATGATCCTTCTGGTGATGGTGATTGTGTTGGTGATGGCGGTGGTGATTGTGATGGTATTGGTGGTGATTGTGTTGGTGATGGTGATTGTATTGGTGGTGGTGATTGTTTTGGTGATGGTAGTAGATGGTAGTAGTTGGTGGTGGTGATGGTGATTGTGTTAAAGGTGGTGCCGGATGAAAGGGTGTGATTGCTCACCTACTTGTGGTTGCAGGGGTCGAGTCAAGGCTCCTGGTGTGTGTGTGTATCGCGGTGGAACCGTTGTGAAGGGGGGCAGGGAACCACGAGGTGGTGTGGACAACGGGGTGGTGTGCACCACGAGGGTGGTGTGAACCACGGAGGTAGCATGGACCATAAGGATGCCATGGACCACGAGGGTGGCATGGACCACGGGTGTGGCATGGACCACGAGGGTGGCATGGTCGACCATAACGGTGCTATGGACCACGAGGGTGGCATGGACCACGGGGGTGGCATGGACCACGGGGGTGGCATGGACCACGGGGGTGGCATGGACCACGGGGGTGGCATGGACCACGGGGTGCCGGGGTCATCACAGCAGGTAACTTGGTCATTACAGAGCACACTAATGGTCAGCAATGACTGACAACCTTCTTTCTTCAGTGTCCTCCTGCCCACATCCACCCACCTGGAGATCACGAGACTCCTCCTGCCCACCTCCACCCACCTGGAGATCACGAGACTCCTCCTGCCCACCTCCACCCACCTGGAGATCACGAGACTCATCCTGCCCACCTCCACCCACCTGGAGATCACGAGACTCCTCCTGCCCACCTCCACCCACCTGGAGATCGCGAGACTCCTCCTGCCCACCTCCACCCACCTGGAGATCACGAGACTCCTGCCCACCTCCACCCACCTGGAGATCACGAGACTCCTGCCCACCTCCACCCACCTGGAGATCACGAGACTCCTGCCCACCTCCACCCACCTGGAGATCACTAGACTGTCCTCCTGCCCACCTTCACCCACCTGGAGATTACTAGACTGTCCTCCTGCCCACCTTCACCCACCTGGAGGTCACTAGACTGTCCTCCTGCCCACCTTCACCCACCTGGAGATTACTAGACTGTCCTCCTGCCCACTTTCACCCACCTGGAGATCACTAGACTGTCCTGCCCACTTTCACCCACCTGGAGTTCACGAGTCTGTCCTCCTGCCCACCTTCACCCACCTGGAGATCACTAGACTGTCCTCCTGCCCAAATTCACCCACCTGGAGTTAACGAGTCTGTCCTCCTGCCCACCTTCACCCACATGGAGATCACTAGACTGTCCTCCTGCCCACCTTCACCCACCTGGAGATCACTAGACTGTCCTGCCCACCTTCACCCACCTGGGGATCAATAGACTGTCCTCCTGCCCACCTTCACCCACCTGGAGTTCACGAGTCTGTCCTCCTGCCCACCTTTACCCAACTGGAGATCACTAGACTGTACTCCTGCCCACCTTCACCCACCTGGAGATTACTAGACTGTCCTCCTGCCCACTTTCACCCACCTAGAGATCACTAGACTGTCCTCCTGCCCACCTTCTCCCACCTGGAGTTCACGAGTCTGTCCTCCTGCCCACCTTCACCCACCTGGAGGTCACGAGTCTGTCCTCCTGCCCACCTTCACCCACCTGGAGATCACTAGACTGTCCTCCTGCCCACCTTCACCCACCTGGAGTTCACGAGTCTGTCCTCCTGCCCACCTTCACCCACCTGGAGATCACGAGACTCCTCCTGCCCACCTTCACCCACTTGGAGATCACTAGACTGTCCTCCTGCTCACCTTCACCCACCTGGAGATCACGAGACTCCTCCTGCCCACCTTCACCCACTTGGAGATCACTAGACTGTCCTCCTGCCCACCTTCACCCACCTGGAGATCACTAGACTGTCCTGCCCACCTTCACCCACCTGGAGTTCATGAGTCTGTCCTCGTGCCCACCTTCACCCACCTGGAGATCACTAGACTGTCCTCCTGCCCACCTTCATCCACCTGGAGATTACTAGACTGTCTTCCTGCCTACTTTCTCCCACCTGGAGATCACTAGTCTGTCCTCCTGCCCACCTTCACCCACCTGGAGATCACTAGACTGTCCTCCTGCCCACCTTCACCCACCTGGAGATCACTAGACTGTCCTCCTGCCCACTTTCTCCCACCTGGAGATCACTAGACTGTCCTCCTGCCCACCTTCACCCACCTGGAGATCACTAGACTGTCCTCCTGCCCACCTCCACCCACCTGGAGATCACGAGACTGTCCTCCTGCCCACTTTCACCCACCTGGAGATCACGAGACTGTCCTCCTGCCCACCTTCACCCACCTGGAGATCACGAGACTGTCCTCCTGCCCACCTTCACCCACCTGGAGATCACGAGACTGTCCTCCTGCCCACCTTCACCCACCTGGAGATCACGAGACTGTCCTCTTGCCCACCTTCACCCACCTGGAGTTCATTAGTGCTCTCATAATGGGATTTGTAACCGAGTTCTTGCTGTGCTTAGTGCTTCAAGGGTGCCCTTGCGTCTAGTGCTTCAAGGGTGCCCTTGCGTCTAGTGCTTCAAGGGTGCCCTTGCGTCTAGTGCTTCAAGGGTGCCCTTGCGTCTAGTGCTTCAAGGGTTCCCTTGCGTCTTGTGCTTCAAGGGTGCCCTTGCGTCTAGTGCTTCAAGGGTGCCCTTGCGTCTAGTGCTTCAAGGGTTCACTTGCGTCTTGTGCTTCAAGGGTGCCCTTGCGTCTTGTGCTTCAAGGGTGCCCTTGCGCCTTGTGCTTCAAGGGTGCCCTTGCGTCTAGTGCTTCAAGGGTTCCCTTGTGTCTTGTGCTTCAAGGGTGCCCTTGCGTCTAGTGCTTCAAGGGTGCTTTTGAGTATTGTGCTTCAAGGGTGCCCTTGCGTCTTGTGCTTCAAGGGTGCCCTTGCGTCTAGTGCTTCAAGGGTGCCCTTGCGTCTTGTGCTTCAAGGGTGCCCTGGCGTCTTGTGTTTCAAGGGTGCCCTGGCGTCTTGTGCTTTGAGGATTCCTTTGTGTTTTGTGCTTCAAGATGGAATTGCGTCATGAACAGTTTATTGAGGCAGAGAAGCTGCTGAAGAGTGTTGATTGAGGGTGTACAGCTGGAGGGTGTAGAGCTGGAGGAGGGTATAGCTGGAGGGTGTAGAGCTGGAGGATGTAGAACTAGAGAGGGTAAAGCTGAAGGGTGTAGAGCTGGAAGGAGTATAGCTGGAGGGTGTAGCGCTGGAGGGAGTAGAGCTGGAGGGTGTAGTGCTGGAGGGAGTAGAGCTGGAGGGTGTAGTGCTGGAGGGAGTAGAGCTGGAGGGTGTAGAGCTAGAGGGTGTAGATGTGTACCTTACCCTCTGTACCCTTCTGAAGAGGCGACTAGTGTGCCATGCATGTACACTCACTCTAGTACAGAGTACCAGAGTGAGTGTACCTGCATGGTAAGTGTACCAGAGTGAGTGTACATGCATGGTAAGTGTACCAGAGTGAGTGTACCTGCATGGTAAGTGTACCAGAGTGAGTGTACCTGCATGGTAAGTGTACCAGAGTGAGTGTACATGCATGGTAAGTGTACCAGAGTGAGTGTGCCTGCATGGTAAGTGTACCAGAGTGAGTGTACCTGCATGGTAAGTGTACCAGAGTGAGTGTACATGCATGGTAAGTGTACCAGAGTGAGTGTCCCTGCATGGTAAGTGTACCAGAGTGAGTGTACCTGCATGGTAAGTGTACCAGTGAGTGTACCTGCATGGTAAGTGTACCAGAGTGAGTGTGCCTGCATGGTAAGTGTACCAGAGTGAGTGTATCTGCATGGTAAGTGTACCAGAGTGAGTGTACATGCATGGTAAGTGTACCAGAGTGAGTGTACATGCATGGTAAGTGTACTAGAGGAGTGTACCTGCATGGTAAGTGTACTAGAGTGAGTGTACATGCATGGTAAGTGTACCAGAGTGAGTGTACATGCATGGTAAGTGTACTAGAGTGAGTGTACCTGCATGGTAAGTGTACTAGAGGAGTGTACCTGCATGGTAAGTGTACTAGAGTGAGTGTACCTGCATGGTAAGTGTACCAGAGTGAGTGTACCTGCATGGTAAGTGTACTAGAGTGAGTGTACCTGCATGGTAAGTGTACTAGAGGAGTGTACCTGCATGGTAAGTGTACCAGAGTGAGTGTACCTGCATGGTAAGTGTACCAGAGTGAGTGTACCTGCATGGTAAGTGTACTAGAGGAGTGTACCTGCATGGTAAGTGTACTAGAGTGAGTGTACCTGCATGGTAAGTGTACCAGAGTGAGTGTACCTGCATGGTAAGTGTACCAGAGTGAGTGTACCTGCATGGTAAGTGTACTAGAGGAGTGTACCTGCATGGTAAGTGTACTAGAGTGAGTGTGCCTGCATGGTAAGTGTACCAGAGTGAGTGTGCCTGCATGGTAAGTGTACCAGAGTGAGTGTACCTGCATGGTAAGTGTACCAGAGTGAGTGTACCTGCATGGTAAGTGTACCAGAGTGAGTGTGCCTGCATGGTAAGTGTACCAGAGTGTACCTGCATGGTAAGTGTACCAGAGTGAGTGTACCTGCATGGTAAGTGTACCAGAGTGAGTGTGCCTGCATGGTAAGTGTACCAGAGTGAGTGTACCTGCATGGTAAGTGTACCAGAGTGAGTGTGCCTGCATGGTAAGTGTACCAGAGTGAGTGTACCTGCATGGTAAGTGTACCAGAGTGAGTGTGCCTGCATGGTAAGTGTACCAGAGTGAGTGTATCTGCATGGTAAGTGTACCAGAGTGAGTGTACCTGCATGGTAAGTGTACCAGAGTGAGTGTACCTGCATGGTAAGTGTACCAGAGTGAGTGTGCCTGCATGGTAAGTGTACCAGAGTGAGTGTGCCTGCATGGTAAGTGTACCAGAGTGAGTGTGCCTGCATGGTAAGTGTACCAGAGTGAGTGTACCTGCATGGTAAGTGTACCAGAGTGAGTGTACCTGCATGGTAAGTGTACCAGAGTGAGTGTGCCTGCATGGTAAGTGTACCAGAGTGAGTGTACCTGCATGGTAAGTGTACCAGAGTGAGTGTACCTGCATGGTAAGTGTACCAGAGTGAGTGTGCCTGCATGGTAAGTGTACCAGAGTGAGTGTGCCTGCATGGTAAGTGTACCAGTGAGTGTGCCTGCATGGTAAGTGTACCAGAGCGAGTGTACCTGCATGGTAAGTGTACCAGTGAGTGTGCCTGCATGGTAAGTGTACCAGAGTGAGTGTGCCTGCATGGTAAGTGTACCAGTGAGTGTGCCTGCATGGTAAGTGTACCAGAGTGAGTGTACCAGTGAGTGTACCTGCATGGTAAGTGTACCAGAGTGAGTGTACCTGCATGGTAAGTGTACCAGAGTGAGTGTACCTGCATGGTAAGTGTACCAGAGTGAGTGTACCTGCATGGTAAGTGTACCAGAGTGAGTGTGCCTGCATGGTAAGTGTACCAGAGTGAGTGTACCTGCATGGTAAGTGTACCAGAGTGAGTGTACCTGCATGGTAAGTGTACCAGTGAGTGTACCTGCATGGTAAGTGTACCAGAGTGAGTGTGCCTGCATGGTAAGTGTACCAGAGCGAGTGTACCTGCATGGTAAGTGTACCAGTGAGTGTGCCTGCATGGTAAGTGTACCAGAGTGAGTGTGCCTGCATGGTAAGTGTACCAGTGAGTGTGCCTGCATGGTAAGTGTACCAGAGTGAGTGTACCTGCATGGTAAGTGTACCAGTGAGTGTACCTGCATGGTAAGTGTACCAGAGTGAGTGTACCTGCATGGTAAGTGTACCAGTGAGTGTGGGCACAGCATGCGGGCTGTATACACAGAGGTGTATGTTACAATGTGGGTAAGCTGAAAACTTACCTTTGTCCCCTTTTTTGGGATGGATTAAAATTTATTTTCTAGTTAGTAACTTTGTGTGTGGGACCGGCCGTGGGACGCCGATGACCTCCGATATCAACTACAGGTAGACTACAGGTAGGCAGATCTGCATCAATCCATCGGCAGACCAGTGTGACCTCCATGGTCCCATGGGACGATGTCAGCGATGTCATCAGGAGATATCTCTGTGACCAGCACCAAGGCAGGCTTCACTGCGTGCCCTCTGTGACCCCCTCGCAAGCATCCAGATGAGGGGTCACCATGCTACCCTGGAAGAATAGCAAGCAGATTGTGGTGTGCTACGTATGGGCTTCCACTTGTGGGCATTTCCTCTACCCGGCTTGAGGTATCTGAAGGTGGTGGCGCTGGTAGCTGCTGGGAGACGCAGACACATAACTTGTGCCTTTGTCCCGGTAGTCTCTGGCGTCCTTACTTTGTGTGCAAAATACACAGGTAAGCCTGGATGGCACAATGTATTTCCCTATGACTTTTTCTTCTCTTCTTCAGAATACTTGCAGTTTGCTTAGCTGTTCCTCTTCTTCCATCCTCCAGTCTTCTACCTTAGCCCTTTACACTCGTCTTTCGAATTAGTTGACTGTGGAGCAGCTCCAGTTTAGGTTTCATCTTGATACCAAGTTATTGTCCAACTGCTCTCTGATTACCCTCTTTTGTTTTGCAACGCTTCGCCCTGTGGCATAATTAAGCTCCACACAGAGCGAAACGTTGTATCAGTAATAGCTGGTTCTGCAAATTGTCTTAACACGCACACGTATGATTCTTGAGAATTACTTGGTAGATTGGTTAGGAAAACTACGGATCCAAAGCCGTCATCATGACCGCTTTGAGGGGACTTGAGCTAGAGTTCGTCACGGCCACGCTGGCGGGAGATTCATCTGTAAAAAACTTGCATTTGTGGTCACAGTGGGACCAATGCTAACCTTTCTATGGTGTATAAATATACCTAGTTGGATGAATCTTATTGTAGCCAACTGGCCCAGTGGCTTACGCGCTGGTCTGATGTTTTACCACTCACTTGCCGCGAGTTCAAGCCCCACCCGTACCATGGTTTGTTTACCTGGCCCTATATTAGAATTCGTGGTTCTTTTGAACTAAATGTTGAGAGAAGATGGAGTTATTTGTTCAGCCTCCACAGTAAATTATATGATCGCTTGTAGGAATGTATGTCAGTGCAGGAACTGTCACCTGTTCCTCCTGGGATGTTCCTCCTGGGATGTTCCTCCTGGATGTTCCTCCTGGATGTTCCTCCTGGGATTTCCTCCTGGGATGTTCCTCCTGGGATGTTCCTCCTGGGATGTTCCTCCTGGGATGTTCCTCCTGGGATGTTCCTCCTGGGATGTTCCTCCTGGGATGTTCCTCCTGGGATGTTCCTCCTGGGATGTTCCTCCTGGGATGTTCCTCCTGGGATGTTCCTCCTGGGATGTTCCTCCTGGGATGTTCCTCCTGGGATGTTCCTCCTGGGATGTTCCTCCTGGGATGTTCCTCCTGGATGTTCCTCCTGGGATGTTCCTCCTGGGATGTTCCTCCTGGGATGTTCCTCCTGGGATGTTCCTCCTGGGATGTTCCTCCTGGGATGTTCCTCCTGGGATGTTCCTCCTGGGAGTTCCTCCTGGGATGTTCCTCCTGGGATGTTCCTCCTGGGATGTTCCTCCTGGGATGTTCCTCCTGGGATGTTCCTCCTGGGATGTTCCTCCTGGGATGTTCCTCCTGGGATGTTCCTCCTGGGATGTTCCTCCTGGGATGTTCCTCCTGGGATGTTCCTCCTGGGATGTGTTGATATGGTCTAGTGTTCTTGGTTCCATCTGGAGCTGAACTCTTCTCCAGGCTGAGGGACTCACCACCCCAAATACTTTATTTCTCCAAGATTGATGGACTGATTACATTATCTGTATTTCATTACTACTGTTGCCTTTGTATTTGACTGAAGAAGCCTACTGTGTAGGCGGAACGTTTCGTCAATAAAGATCCTCAACTGTTACACATGTGTTAATCTTCCACTTGGAGACTCACTGAAAACTGTCTTCAATATTCTTTTCTAATTCTCGCTGCTTCTCTGTTGTTTTATCTTCCGTGAATGCTCTTCCCTTCTTCTTCAGTCCTATAACTTTTTCTTCTCTTCTTCAGGATACTTGCAGTTTGCTTAGAAGTTACTTTTCTTCCCTCCTCCAGTCTTCTACCTTAGCCCTTTGCACTTGTCTTTAGAATTAGTTGACTGCGAACCAGCTTCAGTTCAGGTTTCATCTTGATGCCAAGTCATTGTCCAACTGCTCTCCGTTTCCCCTCTTCCCTTAATCATTCCCTATTCTTGTACTCTCTTCACTATACTCCGTTATCCTCCGTGCGTGTTGGGTAGGAGGAGCGTATGCGAGCACGTATATAAAGTCATAAGGTGCCGTTTCAAGTCGGCGGCGTATGTCGTTGTGGACCTAAGACACGAGCAGCGTACGAGCTACGCATATTGTCAACACAACTAAGATAATTCACCTTCATTTGGAACCAAGTGCCAAGTCTGCCCACTGTCACATTTTTGATGGTTTAACTCTTTAATATTATTACCATGAGTACCTGTGCAAGCATTTAATATTTATAATGGAATTTACGTAGAAATTCTGGCTGGGTTGAAGTACGTTTTGTGCATATATTAGCATATATAATGTAACCTTTGTGGATACCCTGAGACACTTGCAACCAGATTGTTGGTGCTGCCAGAACGCACTTTGAAGAATCAGTTGAATTGCTTAATATATATATATATATATATATATATATATATATATATATATATATATATATATATATATATAATTTTATATATATATATATATGTATATATATATATATATAAATAATATCGAGCGAGTTGATGTTGTCGTTATTGTTGTTGATGGTTTTGTTATCCCAACAACTGCGACTATATTTGCTACGTTCTGGTCTCCAAGACCTGTTAATGTGGCACAACTTGTGTTACTACTACAACAACTTATGTCTATACTATCACCACTAGTATTACACCTCACTCTGAGCATATATATACCCTCTGTGTCCATGTATTGTTTGTAACGGCTTGACAAAGCTCCTGGAGAGCGAAACGTTGCCACAATAAAATGTCACATTAGTTGCATTTGTGTCCTTTTACTTAACATATTGTCGGTAATTCTACCAATATTATTACACTCATTTAGATTATTCTGCACAGTTCTGCTCTGGAAAACGTACAAATGAGGATGACAAAGTTGATCCCATGTATCAGAAATCTTCCCTATGAGGATAGACTGAGGGCCCTGAATCTTCACTCTGTAGAAATTAGGGGGGATATGATTGAGGTTTATAAATGGAAAACAGGAATAAATAAAGGGAATATAAATAGCGTGCTAAAAATATCTAGCCAAGACAGGACTCGCAGCAATGGTTTCAAGTTGAAAAAATTCAGATTCAGGAAGGATATAGGAAAGCACTGGTTTGATAATAGAGTTGTGGATGAGTGGACAAGGCCTGCTGCAGTGTTCCTTCTTTCTTATGTTCTTAAATACAGAGTGTTGCAACAGTCTTGTTTGTATATTATGTCTGTAGTAAACGACAACTCGGGGCCCCGAGTTATCGTTTCACTTGTAGGCCTCATCTGTGGGCGTCCTACGAGTGGAACAGCCTGTACTTCTTCAATTACTGTCTCCGGAGTTGTGGATGAGTGGAACAAACTCCCAGGTAGTTCATGAATGGTATATAATATAGACAAGATGAAGAATTAGACATATGTGCAACATTTAGGTATCTTTATTTATAGAAGTTTCACCATCCAGTGGCTTTATCAGTGTACTATACAAGGACATAATGTGAAGAATGTAGAACTATATGCAAAAGATGAGGTAATCAGTCCCTCAGCCTGGAGTCGACTGCATCTATGCCAGGCTGAGGGACTGATCACCTCTTAACTCCTTTTGATCTTCACCATTCTCCTTTGTATTTGACTGGTGAAACCACTGTTTGGCGAAACGTTTCCTCAATAAAGATACCCAAGTGTTGCACAGGTGTCTAATTTCTCAGGGCAGAGAGTGCACCAGCATCGTCCTAAGGCGTCCGCTTACCTTCCTTCTCTGCCTTCCCAACAAAACAAGTCTTGTATTGACACTTACGAAAGCGTTTGAGTGATGCATTCAGTTTTATAATGTACACGAACTGGTAAGTCTACAACCAAAAAAAAAAAAAAGGAGTTGCTGGAAATGATGAATCGTAGGTGCAACTCCTCAGCATTTTAATAACAAAGGTGGTGTGCTCTTGAGTGTGTGTGTGTGTTTACCATGTGGCAGCAGCGGCGCTGCAGGTGGGGCCCAAGTGCTTGTTTGGCGCGCCACTTAACACATCCCCGACCAAACACCCACACAAGTGTCCGCCAGCATAAATTAGCGATTTTTTGTATTTTCATTTCGCAACATTGAACCAATGCAGCGAGTGTGGGCGTCAGGGAGGCTGGCGTCGCCTCCGGGAGGCCAGACCTCAAAGAAACCACCAGGTCTGTACATAAATGGTATATAAGATAAAAAATTAGACACATGCAACATCTGGGTATCTATATTTGTGGACGTTTCGCCATCCAATGGCTTTATATTGTCTGAGGAACTGATTACCTGTGAACCAATATCTAACATTTTTAATTTATCTCTTCAAACAGGTGTAGTGTCTGATATGTGGAAGATGGCTAATGTAATTCCTATTTTTAAAGCAGGGGACAAGTCACTACCGTCAAATTACCGCCCAATAAGCCTGACCTGACTAGGATTAGTTAGAGGTATGGGTTTAGAAATGGAAAATACTGAATGTCGAAATATAGATCTAGGCTTTGATATAAAAAATCTTAACAATAACAAGGACAGTAATAGGTATAGTGGTAAAACAGAATGGAGCAGGAAGGGTAAAGAGAAAGGAGGGTCTTTAAAAGTGTATTATACAAATAGTCGTAGTGCTAGGAATAAGATGGACGATTTGAGATTAGTTGCAAGTGCAGGTAACATTGATGTATTTGCCATAACTGAGACGTGGTTCAATACGAAAAATAGGGACATGCCTGCTGAATGTCATATACAGGGTTTTAAATTGTTCCAAGTAGACAGAAGTTTCGGGAAGGGGGGTGGAGTGGCACTGTATGTCCGAGATCGCTTGAACTGTTGCATAAAAAGGGAATAAAGTCTGAAATAACACATACAGAGTCTGTCTGGATAGAATTTTCAGAGGGGCATGAAAAATTGATTTTAGGTGTGATATACCGTCCCCCAAACTTAGATAGGGACCAAGGAGACTACTATGGGAGGAAATTGTTAAGGCCACAATGCACGATAACGTAGTTATTCTGGGTGACTTCAACTTTAGTCAAATTGATTGGAATTTTTTGACTGGGAATTTAGAATCTAACGACTTCTTAGAAGTAGTTCAAGATTGTTTTTGAAGCAGTTTGTGACAGAACCTACAAGGGAAATAACCTGCTTGACTTAGTTCTGGCAAACAAGGAAACCCTTGTTAATAATTTAGAAATTACAGAGGAACTCGGCGCAAGCGACCACAAATCAATTACCTTTGGCATTGAATGGAAGTTTCATAGTACGAATAACTCAGTAACGGTCCCAGATTTTCGCTTAGCAGATTACAATGGCCTTAGAGAACACTTATCATCTGTGGACTGGGGTAATGAAGAGAGCTATCAATATGACAGTTTTCTGAACACTATACATGCTGCCCAAATAACATTTATCCCATATAAAGAAATTAGATCGAATAGAAATGACCCAAAATGGATGAATAATAGGCTCAAATATCTTTTAGGGCAGAAGAAAGGAATTTATAGGCGTATCAAAAGAGGTGAGGGTCATCTTATGAGTCAGTATATTGACATTAAGAGGGACGTTAAAAAGGGGATAAGAAAAGCTAAACGGGACTAAGAAATTAAAGAACATAAGAACATAAGAACATAAGAAAGGAGGAACACTGCAGCAGGCCTGTTGGCCCATACTAGGCAGGTCCTTCACAATCCATCCCACTAACAGAATATTTGCTCAACCCAATTTTCAAAGCTACCCAAGAAATAAGCTTTGACAATTCTACCCACTCATGCGCGAGTCCCACTCAAATCCAACCCCTCTCACTCATGAATTTATCCAACCTAAATTTGAAACTACCCAAGGTCCTAGCTTCAATAACCCTACTAGGCAGACTGTTCCACTCATCAACTACCCTATTTCCAAACCAATACTTTCCTATATCCTTTCTAAATCTAAACTTATCTAACTTGAATCCATTATTGCGGGTTCTCTCTTTGGGGAGATATCCTCAAGACCTTATTTATATCCCTTTGTTAATACCCATTTTCCACTTGTATACCTCGATCATGTCTCCCCCCATTCTACGTCTTACAAGTGAATGTAATTTTAGGGTCTTCAATCTTTCTTCGTAAGGAAGATTTCTAATGCTATGTATTAATTTAGTCATTCTACGCTGAATGTTTTCTAACGAATTTATGTCCATTCTGTAATATGGAGACCAGAACTGAGCTGCGTAATCTAGGTGAGGCCTTACTAATGATGTATAAAGCTGTAATATAACCTCTGGACTTCTGTTGCTAACACTTCTTGATATAAATCCCAGTAATCTATTTGCCTTATTACGTACGCTTAGGCATTGCTGTCTTGGTTTAAGGTTGCTGCTTACCATCACCCCCAAGTCCTTCTCGCAATCTGTATGGCTAAGTTCTACGTTATTTAACTTATAAGTGCTTGGGTTATGGACACTCCCGAGCTTCAGAACCTTGCATTTATCTACATTGAACTGCATCTGCCACTTTTCTGACCACGAATTAAGTTTGTCTAAATCTTCCTGAAGTTCTATGACATCTATGTTTGAATCAATTATCCTACCTATCTTCGTGTCGTCGGCGAATTTGCTCATATCACTAGTAATTCCCTCATCAAGGTCATTGATATATATTATAAATAACAATGGGCCTAAGACTGATCCCTGTGGAACACCACTTGTTACAAGTCCCCATTCGGATTTAACCCCATTTATGCACACTCTCTGCTTCCTATTGGTGAGCCATGACTCGATCCATGACAGCACTTTTCCCCCAATGCCATGAGCTGCCACTTTCTTTAACAGTCTCTGGTGCGGTACTCTATCAAAAGCCTTACTAAAGTCTAAATAAACAATATCGAATTCTTTATCGTGATCAACAGCCTCAAAAGCTTTACTGAAGAAGGTTAATAAATTAGATAGGCAGGAACGGCCCCTCGTGAATCCATGCTGGGTATCATTAATCAAATTATGGTTATCTAGATGGCTTCTAATAATATCAGCTATAATTGACTCTAGTAATTTGCCTACAATTGAGGTCAGGCTTATTGGGCGGTAATTTGACGGTAGTGACTTGTCCCCTGCTTTAAAAATAGGAATTACATTAGCCATCTTCCACATATCAGACACTACACCTGTTTGAAGAGATAAATTAAAAATGTTAGGGATTCGAAAACTAACCCAAAAAGTTTTTTCCAGGTGTATAGAACAAAAGTTAGAGATAAGATAGGTCCCCTTAAAAATAATTATGGGTATCTTACTGACAAAGAGAATGAAATGTGCTCTATTTTTAATAATTATTTTCTCTCGGTTTTCACTCAGGAAGACACTAATAATATCCCAAGAATTAGGTATTTTAGTGGGCCTGAAGAAGATAAATTATAAATTAGACACATATGGGTATCCTCAATAAAGATACCCAAGTGTTGCATATGTGTCTAATTTATAACTTGTCGGTTCTCTGAACCATTCATCTACAAGATAAATTATGTAGTATCACAGTCACTAGCGAAAAGGTTATCAAACAGATAGACCGTTTGAAGCAAAATAAATCGCCAGGCCCTGATGAGCTTTTTTCAAGGGTTCTTAAGGAATGCAAAATAGAACTCTGTGAACCCTTAACTAACATTTTTAACCTATCTCTTCAAACAGGTGTAGTGCTGGATACGTGGAAGATGGCTAATGTAATTCCTATTTTTAAAGCAGGGGACAAGTCATAAGAACATAAGAACATAAGAAAGGAGGAACACTGCAGCAGGCCTGTTGGCCCATACTAGGCAGGTCCTTCACAATCCGTCCCACTAACAGAATATTTGCTCAACCCAATTTTCAATGCTACCCAAGAAATAAGCTTTGACAATTCTACCCACTCATGCGCGAGTCCCACTCAAATCCAACCCCTCTCACTCATGAATTTATCCAACCTAAATTACCAATACTTTCCTATATCCTTTCTAAATCTAAACTTATCTAACTTGAATCCATTATTGCGGGTTCTCTCTTGGAGAGATATCCTCAAGACCTTATTTATATCCCCTTTGTTATTACCCATTTTCCACTTGTATACCTCGATCATGTCTCCCCTCATTCTACGTCTTACAAGTGAATGTAATTTTAGGGTCTTCAATCTTTCTTCGTAAGGAAGATTTCTAATGCTATGTATTAATTTAGTCATTCTACGCTGAATGTTTTCTAACGAATTTATGTCCATTCTGTAATATGGAGACCAGAACTGAGCTGCGTAATCTAGGTGAGGCCTTACTAATGATGTATAAAGCTGTAATATAACCTCTGGACTTCTGTTGCTAACACTTCTTGATATAAATCCCAGTAATCTATTTGCCTTATTACGTACGCTTAGGCACTGCTGTCTTGGTTTAAGGTTGCTGCTTACCATCACCCCCAAGTCCTTCTCGCAATCTGTTTGGCTAAGTTCTACGTTATTTAACTTATAAGTGCTTGGGTTATGGACACTCCCGAGCTTCAGAACCTTGCATTTATCTACATTGAACTGCATCTGCCACTTTTCTGACCACGAATTAAGTTTGTCTAAATCTTCCTGAAGTTCTATGACATCTATGTTTGAATCAATTATCCTACCTATCTTCGTGTCGTCGGCGAATTTGCTCATATCACTAGTAATTCCCTCATCAAGGTCATTGATATATATTATAAATAACAATGGGCCTAAGACTGATCCCTGTGGAACACCACTTGTTACAAGTCCCCATTCGGATTTAACCCCATTTATGCACACTCTCTGCTTCCTATTGGTGAGCCATGACTCGATCCATGACAGCACTTTTCCCCCAATGCCATGAGCTGCCACTTTCTTTAACAGTCTCTGGTGCGGTACTCTATCAAAAGCCTTACTAAAGTCTAAATAAACAATATCGAATTCTTTATCGTGATCAACAGCCTCAAAAGCTTTACTGAAGAAGGTTAATAAATTAGATAGGCAGGAACGGCCCTCGTGAATCCATGCTGGGTA
This sequence comes from Cherax destructor, assembly GCA_009830355.1. NCBI lineage: Eukaryota > Metazoa > Arthropoda > Malacostraca > Decapoda > Parastacidae > Cherax > Cherax destructor. The sequence goes on from WNWK01011559.1 coordinate 40,331, forward strand.
TCATTAATCAAATTATGGTTATCTAGATGGCTTCTAATAATATCAGCTATAATTGACTCTAGTAATTTGCCTACAATTGAGGTCAGGCTTATTGGGCGGTAGTTTGACGGTAGTGACTTGTCCCCTGCTTTAAAAATAGGAATTACATTAGCCATCTTCCACATATCAGACACTACACCTGTTTGAAGAGATAAATTAAAAATGTTAGATATTGGTTCACAGAGTTCCATTTTGCATTCCTTAAGAACCCTTGCAAAAGCTCATCAGGACCCGGCGATTTATTTTGTTTCAGTCGGTCCAGCTGTTTCATAATCATTTCGCTAGTGACTGTGATATTACATAATTTATCTTCTTCTGGGCCTCTGTAAAAATTAATTACTGGGATATTATTAATGTCTTCCTGTGTGAAAACCGAGAGAAAATAATTATTAAAAATAGAGCACATATCATTCTCCTTGTCAGTAAGATGCCCAAAGTTATTTTTAAGGGGACCTATCTTATCCCTAACTTTTGTTCTATAAACCTGGAAAAAACTTTTGGGTTAGTTTTGAATCCCTAGCAACTTTAATTTCATAGTCCCGTTTAGCTTTTCTTATTCCCTTTTAACGTCCCTCTTAATGTCAGTATACTGATTTATAAGATGACCCTCACCTTTTTTTATGCGCCTATAAATTCCTTTCTTCTGCCCTAAAAGATATTTGAGCCTATTATTCATCCATTTTGGGTCATTTCTACTTGATCTAATTTCTTTATACGGGATAAATGTTCTTTGGGCAGCCTGTATAGTGTAAAGAAAACTGTCATATTGATACCTCTCTTCTTCACCCCAGTCCACAGTTGATAAGTGTTCTCTAAGTCCATTATAATCTGCTAAGCGAAAATCTGGGACCATTACTGAATTATCCCTACTATCATACATCCATTCAATGCTAAAGGTAATTGACTTGTGGTCGCTTGAGCCGAGTTCCTCTGTAATTTCTAAATTATTAACAAGGGTTTCCTTGCTTGCCAGAACCAAGTCAAGTAGGTTATTTCCCTTGTAGGTTCTGTTACAAACTGCTTCAAAAAGCAATCCTGAACTACTTCTAAAAAGTCGTTAGATTCTAAATTCCCTGTCATGAAATTCCAATCAATCTGACTAAAGTTAAAGTCCCTAGAATTACTACGTTATCGTGTCTTGTGGCCTTAACAATTTCCTCCCAAAGTAGTCTCCCTTGTTCCCTATCTAAGTTTGGAGGACGGTAAATCACGCCTAAAATCAATTTTTCACACCCCTCTGAAAATTCTATCCAGACAGACTCTGTATGTGTTAATTCAGACTTTATACCCGTTTTTATGCAACAATTTAAATGATCACGGACATAGAGTGCCACCCCACCCCTTTCCCGATACTTCTGTCTACTTGGAACAATTTAAAACCCTGAATGTGACATTCGGCAGGCAAGTCCCGATTTTTCATATTAAACCATGTCTCAGTTATTGCAAAAACATCAATATTACCCGTACTTGCAACTAATCTCAACTCTTCCATCTTATTCCTAGCACTACGACTATTGGTGTAATATATATTTAGAGACCCTCCTTTCTCTTTACCCTTCCTGCTCATCTCTGTTTTTCCACTACACCTATTACTGTCCTTGTCATCTAGTGTCACTAGCTTTCCACTATCCACCTTATTCTGCCTATTACTAGTTCTCCTACAACTTATAATATTACTACACTGGGACTTCTCTGTTTTCCCCCCAAAACCCATACCACTAACTATTTATAAATTAGACACATATGCAACACTTGGGTATCTTTATTGAGGAAACGTTTCGCCACACAGTGGCTTCATCAGTCCAATACAAAGTAGAAAGGTGTAAGGAGAGGAGGAGTTTGAGGTTATCAGTCCCTCAAACTCCTCCTCTCCTTACACCTTTCTACTTTGTATTGGACTGATGAAGCCACTGTGTGGCGAAACGTTTCCTCAATAAAGATACCCAAGTGTTGCATATGTGTCTAATTTATAACTTGTCGGTTCTCTGAACCATTCATCTACACTAACTATTTCTAGTTTAAAGCCCTAACAGCTCCCTCCACTGCAGTTGCCAGTGCCCCCACCCCAGACCTGGATAAGTGAACCCCATCCCTGGCATACATGTCATTTCTGCCATAGAAGAGGTCCCAGTTGTCAATGAATGTTACTGAATTTTCCTTACAGTATTTGTCCAGCCAGCAATTGACACCAATTGCCCTGGACAGCCATTCATTTCCAACTCCTCTCCTTGGCAAAATACCACATATGACAGGGTTCCCACCCTTCTTCCTAATTATGTCTATTGCTGACCTAAACCTGCTAGTCAGGTCCTCACTCCTACGTCTGCCAACATCGTTGCCTCCAGCACTGAGACAGATAATAGGATTGCTCCCATTACCTCTCATGATGTCGTCCAGACGGCTAACAATATCCTCCATCCCAGCCCCAGGAAAGCAAACCCTCTGTCTCCTACTCCTATCAATCAAACAGAAAGCCCTATCCATGTACCTAACCTGACTGTCCCCAACAACAACAATGTTTTTACCTTCCTTTGTGTCTTTCGTCGTGACGCTCCCAGAAGTCGACTCACATTCATCGGGTAGCACGGAGAATGGGTTCGATGTTTCCACAACATTCTCCTGGGTCTTCGTTGTTTCTACCTCTCCACCCGTCCTCTTGAGCCTTAACTTTGTCCCATGCGTTTTAGCCACTGTCCAGGTTCCTTTCCTGGCTTGAGGATTCTCAACAGGAGGATTACTACGAATCCTCTTGTTTTCCTCAGTCAGTCGCTGTATCTCAAGCTTAGCTACCCTCAGTTCTTCCTTCAGCTGCTGGTAGAGTAGCTCAAGAGAGGACATCTTCTTCAGATTGACATAGAGCACACAAGACACGTCTTCACTGAGTTAAGTCAGGTCCACCACTGAGTTAAGTCAGGTCCACCACAGTTAAGTCAGGTCCACCGCCCAATAAGTCTAACATCAATTGTAGGCAAATTACTAGAGTCGATTATAGCTGATAACATAAGAAGCCATCTCGATAGGCATAATTTGATTAATGATACTCAGCATGGATTCATCAGGGGCCGTTCCTGCTTAACTAATTTATTAACTTTTTTCAGTAAGGCTTTTGAGGCAGTTGATAATGATAAAGAATTCGATATCGTTTATTTGGATTTTAGTAAGGCTTTTGATAGAGTACCACATCAGAGACTGTTAAAGAAAGTGGCTGCTCATGGCATTGGGGGAAAAGTGCTGTCATGGATCGAGTCATGGGTCACCAATAGGAAGCAGAGGGTGTGCATAAATGGGGTTAAATCGGAGTGGGGATCTGTAACAAGTGGCGTTCCTCAGGGATCAGTTTTGGGCCCGTTGTTGTTTATAATATATATAAATGACCTTGACGAGGGAATTTCTAGTGATATGAGCAAATTCGCTGATGACACGAAGATAGGTAGGATAATCGATTCAGACGTAGATGTCAGTGAACTACAGGAGGATTTAGACAAACTCAATTCCTGATCAGAAAAATGGCAGATGCAGTTCAATGTAGATAAATGCAAAGTTCTAAAGCTCGGGAGTGTCCATAACCCAAGCACTTATAAGTTAAATAACGTAGAACTTAGCCATACAGATTGCGAGAAGGACTTGGGGGTGATGGTAAGCAGCAACCTTAAACCAAGACAGCAATGCCTAAGCGTACGTAATAAGGCAAATAGATTACTGGGATTTATATCAAGAAGTATTAGCAACAGAAGTCCAGACGTTATATTACAGCTTTATACATCATTAGTAAGGCCTCACCTAGATTACGCAGCTCAGTTCTGGTCTCCATATTACAGAATGGACATAAATTCGTTAGAAAACATTCAGCATAGAATGACTAAATTAATACATAGCATTAGAAATCTTCCTTACGAAGAAAGATTGAAGACCCTTAAATTACATTCACTTGTAAGACGTAGAATGAGGGGAGACATGATCGAGGTATACAAGTGGAAAATGGGTATTAACAAAGGGGATATAAATAAGGTCTTGAGGGTATCTCTCCAAGAAAGAACCCGCAATAATGGATTCAGTAAATTAGACACATATGCAACACTTGGGTATCTTTATTGAGGAAACGTTTCGCCACACAGTGGCTTCATCAGTAAAGATACCCAAGTGTTGCATATGTGTCTAATTTACCAACTCGTCGGTTCTCTGAACCATTCATTCACATCCTGTCTGACACTGCAACATCTTGGTATCTTAATACAGGGATTTCTTCGCTTGCCTATTCCTTGGGCACGACCTACTTCCACATTGAACAAATGTGACACCTCCTACAACTGCTGCACCTCTCCTGTCTACAGTATATAAACTCCCTCTGCTCATATGCTGTTATTCTATTCAAGATTGATGGACTGACAACATCGTCTCAAGATTGAGGGCCTGACAACCTCACACTCCTCCTGTTCTTCACGATTCTCCTTTGTATGGACTGATGAAGCCACTGTGTGGCGAAACGTTTCCTCAATAAAGATACCCAAGTGTTGCATATGTGTCTAATTTACCAACTCGTCGGTTCTCTGAACCATTCATTCACATAATGGATTCAAGTTAGATAAGTTTAGATTTAGAAAGGATATAGGAAAGTATTGGTTTGGAAATAGGGTAGTTGATGAGTGGAACAGTCTGCCTAGTAGGGTTATTGAAGCAAGGACCTTGGGTAGTTTTAAATTTAGGTTGGATAAATTCATGAGTGAAAGGGGTTGGATTTGAGTGGGACTCGCGCATGAGTGGGTAGAATTATCAAAGCTTATTTCTTGGGTAGCATTGAAAATTAGATTGAGCAAGTGTTCTGTTAGTGGGACGGATTGTGAAGGACATAAGAACATAAGAACATAAGAAAGGAGGAACACTGCAGCAGGCCTGTTGGGCCATACTAGGCAGGTCCTTCACAATCCGTCCCACTAACAGAATATTTGCTCAACCCAATTTTCAATGCTACCCAAGAAATAAGCTTTGATAATTCTATTTACTCATGTGCGAGTATTTTCTTCAAGATTGATGGACTGAACACATCGACTCCAGGCCGAGGGACTGATTACCTCAAACTCCTCCTTTTATTACTACTTTCTTCTTTGTATTGGACTGATGAAGCCACTGTGTGGCGAAACGTTTCCTCAATAAAGATACCCAAGTATTGCATATGTGTCTAATTTAACAACTCTCCATATTGTTCCACTTCCTGACAACTCTAAGCCTGAAGAAATACTTCCTAACATCCCTGTGATTCAGCTGAGTTTTCGACTTCCAGCTGTGCCCTTTTGTTCCTATTTCCCATCTCTGAAACATTCTATCACTATTCACCTTGTCAAATCCTCTCAGTATTTTGTACGTCGTTATCATATGTCCCCTAGTCTTACTGTCCTCCAGTGTCATCAAGGTGAGTTCCCTTAACTTCTCCTCATAGAACCTACATCTTAGCTTAGGTATTAGTCTTGTTGTAAATCTCTGCACTTTCTCCATTTTTTTGATATGCTTGACCAGGTGTGGGCTCCATACTGGTGCTTCATACTCCAATGTGGGACTGATGTACACGGTGTACAGTGTTGTGAATGACTCCTCACTTAGATGTCGAATAGATGTTCTTACATTTGTCAAACACGCATTTGCTGCATCAGTTATTTGGTTGATGTGTACCTCAGATGATATGCTCGGTATGATACTCACCCCAAGGTACATGAGTGAGATTTGCAGCCTTAATAATGATAATTTTTATTTCTACAAGTACATGTACAAGGTATACAGGCCTAGCTGACATCAGTGGCATACTACTATATAGAAAGCCCCTTGTTATGCTGAGCAATTCGGGCAATTAGGTCAATTTTGTCCCAGGATGCGACCCACACCAGTCCACTAACACCCAGGTACTCATTTTACTGATGGGTAAACATTGCACAGGTGTCTTAAGGAAACACGTCCTAATGTTTTCCAGCCATAGCGGAATCGACCCCTGGACCACAGTGTGTAGCTGAGTGTGCTAGCGATCGAGCTACGGTATACCCTAGCTTGTACTCCTTCCGTGGTCTTCTTTGTCTTTCCTCAAGCTTCATAACTTTGCACTTGGTGGGGTTAACCTCCAGGAGCCATTTGTCAGGCCATGCCTGCAGTCTGTCTAGATCCACATGTAACTTTTCCTGGTCCTCGTCAGCTTGTATAGTTCCACGTCGTCTGCGAACAGGGACACCTCTGCCTCCATTCCTTCCGTTATGTCTTTGATGTAAACAAGAAACAGCACCGGCCCTTGGACTGATCCTTGTGGAACCCCACTCGTCACATGCTCCCATTCCGATATCATGTGTGCGTTTGTGAGTGTGCGCGAGTATGCACCTGTGCATGTGTGTTAGTTACCATTTTATCCTAGGCACATGTCGATTAGCTCTCTGAGGTTGGCCATGGGCCAGGCTCGTCTGGTCCTCGCCTGGTCAACCAGGCTGTTGCTGCTGGAGGCCTGCTGCCCCACATATCCATCACAGCCTGGTTGATCTGGCACCTGGTGAAGATACTTGTCCAGTTTCCTCTTGAAGGCTTCTAAACTTGTCCCAGCCGTGTTTCTGATATCTTCTGGTAAGATTTTGAATAGTCTGGGACCCCGCATGTTGATAGTGTTCCTTCAATGTTCCCACCGCACCCTGCTCCTCACTGGGTTTATTTTACATTTCCTCCCATACTCTCACTCCAGTATGTTGTTATGGCAGTGTGCAAATTCGGGACCAGGCCCTCAAGTACTTTCCAGGTATATATTATCATGTATCTCTCTCCTCTGCTCAAATGAGTACATGTTCAAGACTTGAAGGCGTTCCCAGTAATTTAGGTGCTTTACTGGCTTAATGTGAGCCGTAAACGATCTCTGTATTTGTTAAATTAGACACATATGAACACTTGGGTATCTTTATTGAGGAAAGTTTCGCCACAGTGGCTTCATCAGTCCAATACAAAGAAGAAGTAGTATAAGAGGAGGAGTTTGAGGTAATCAGTCCTCGGCCTGAAGTCGATGTGTTCAGTCCACATTCAGAACACATCGACTCCAGGCCGAGGGACTGATTACCTCAAACTCCTCCTCTTATTACAACTTTCTACTGTGTATTGGACTGATGAAGCCACTGTGTGGCGAAACGTTTCCTCAATAAAGATACCCAAGTGTTGCATATGTGTCTAATTTATCATCATATTTGTCCTCACCTAGTTGTTTGTGGGGGTCGTGTCACAGCTCCTGGCCCCGCCTCTTCGCTGGTTGCTACTAGGTTTACTCTCTTCTGGCTTCCAGAGCCTTATCGTACCTCTTCTTAAAGCTACGTATGGATCCTGAATTTATGTTAAGTAAAAGGACACAAATGGAACTTAGGTGACATTTTATTGTAGCAACGTTTTGCTCTCCATTTCACTCTCCATATTGTTCCGTTTCCTGACAACTCTAAGCCTGAAGAAATACTTCCTAACATCCCTGTGATTCAGCTGAGTTTTCGACTTCCAGCTGTGCCCTTTTGTTCCTATTTCCCATCTCTGAAACATTCTATCACTATTCACCTTGTCAAATCCTCTCAGTATTTTGTACGTCGTTATCATATGTCCCCTAGTCTTACTGTCCTCCAGTGTCATCAAGGTGAGTTCCCTTAACTTCTCCTCATAGAACCTACATCTTAGCTTAGGTATTAGTCTTGTTGTAAATCTCTGCACTTTCTCCATTTTTTTGATATGCTTGACCAGGTGTGGGCTCCATACTGGTGCTTCATACTCCAATGTGGGACTGATGTACACGGTGTACAGTGTTGTGAATGACTCCTCACTTAGATGTCGAATAGATGTTCTTACATTTGTCAAACACGCATTTGCTGCATCAGTTATTTGGTTGATGTGTACCTCAGATGATATGCTCGGTATGATACTCACCCCAAGGTACATGAGTGAGATTTGCAGCCTTAATAATGATAATTTTTATTTCTACAAGTACATGTACAAGGTATACAGGCCTAGCTGACATCAGTGGCATACTACTATATATAAAGCCCCTTGTTATGCTGAGCAATTCGGGCAATTAGGTCAATTTTGTCCCAGGATGCGACCCACACCAGTCCACTAACACCCAGGTACTCATTTTACTGATGGGTAAACATTGCACAGGTGTCTTAAGGAAACACGTCCTAATGTTTTCCAGCCATAGCGGGAATCGACCCTGACCACAGTGTGAGCTGAGTGTGCTAAGGCGATCGAGCTACGGTATACCCTAGCTTGTACTCCTTCCGTGGTCTTCTTTGTCTTTCCTCAAGCTTCATAACTTTGCACTTGGTGGGGTTAACCTCCAGGAGCCATTTGTCAGGCCATGCCTGCAGTCTGTCTAGATCCACATGTAACTTTTCCTGGTCCTCGTCAGCTTGTATAGTTCCACGTCGTCTGCGAACAGGGACACCTCTGCCTCCATTCCTTCCGTTATGTCTTTGATGTAAACAAGAAACAGCACCGGCCCTTTGGGACTGATCCTGTGGAACCCCACTCGTCACATGCTCCCATTCCGATATCATGTGTGCGTTTGTGAGTGTGCGCGAGTATGCACCTGTGCATGTGTGTTAGTTACCATTTTATCCTAGGCACATGTCGATTAGCTCTCTGAGGTTGGCCATGGGCCAGGCTCGTCTGGTCCTCGCCTGGTCAACCAGGCTGTTGCTGCTGGAAGCCTGCTGCCCCACATATCCATCACAGCCTGGTTGATCTGGCACCTGGTGAAGATACTTGTCCAGTTTCCTTGAAGGCTTCTAAACTTGTCCCAGCCGTGTTTCTGATATCTTCTGGTAAGATTTTGAATAGTCTGGGACCCCGCATGTTGATAGTGTTCCTTCAATGTTCCCACCGCACCCCTGCTCCTCACTGGGTTTATTTTACATTTCCTCCCATACTCTACTCCAGTATGTTGTTATGGCAGTGTGCAAATTCGGGACCAGGCCCTCAAGTACTTTCCAGGTATATATTATCATGTATCTCTCTCCTCTGCTCAAATGAGTACATGTTCAAGACTTGAAGGCGTTCCAGTAATTTAGGTGCTTTACTGGCTTAATGTGAGCCGTAAACGATCTCGTATTTGTTAAATTAGACACTATGCAACACTTGGGTATCTTTATTGAGGAAACGTTTCGCACACAGTTATCAGTCCAATACAAAGAAGAAGTAGTAATAGGAGGAGTTTGAGGTAATCAGCCTCGGCCTGAAGTCGATGTGTTCAGTCCACATTCAGAACACATCGACTCCAGGCCGAGGGACTGATTACCTCAAACTCCTCCTCTTATTACAACTTTCTACTGTGTATTGACTGATGAAGCCACTGTGTGGCGAAACGTTTCTCAATAAAGATACCCAAGTGTTGCATATGTGTCTAATTTAACAACTTGTCGGTTCTCTGAACCATTCATCTAGCTAGATCTCTGTATTTGTTCCAGCTCTGATATTTCTCCTACTTTGAACGGGGCCGTCAGCACTGAGCAATATTCTAAGTGAGGGAGCACTAGCGATTTGAAGAGTGTAACCATCGGCATTATTTCCTTGTTTTGAAAGTTCTCAATAAAAGATGCTAAACAATACTTCCTGAAATTCCTATGACTGAATTGTAGTAGCCATCTTAACCAGAGTTTTCAACCTATCTATGCAATACTTTGAAACTTGGTGTCACTTTGACTTCTCTGGACGTTACTTTGATTCCTCTGAACGTTACTTTGTCTCTGGACGTTACTTTGAATCTGATTGTTACTTTGACTCCTCTGGACATTACTTTGACTTTGGATGTTACTTTGACTCTCTAGACGTTACTTTGACTCTTCTGAACGTTACTTTGACTGGGCGTTGTTTTTCTCCTCTGGACGTTACTTTGACTTTGACATTACTTTGACCCTCTTGACGTTACTTTGACTCTTCTGGACGTTACTTTGACTCTGGATGTTACTTGACTTCTGGACGTTACTTTGACTCTGGCTGTTACTTTGACTCTTCTGGATGTTACTTTGACACATCTAGAAGCTACTAAGTCGTCCTTAACGTTTTGCTTCCATCAGCGGTGGTCAATGATTCTAGTTCCTTATATGTCTACAGTAGCTGGTCTAAATGCTAAAGTATCTTACATGCCGTGAATGTATCTCCTGAGAATATATTCACAACATGAATGGTCTAGTCAAAATCATTGTCAAAATCAAAGTTAAACTCAGTGTCAAAGATAATTCCGGTAAGGAAATCTATCTGGAGGGGTGTCTACCTGGAGGGTGTTCCGGGGTTCAGCGCCCCCCGCGGCCCGGTCCTTGATCAGGCTTCAAAATTTCATTCTTAAGCTGGTCTCAGACCATTTGATGACCCGCTCGTATGTGTGTGTGTTTTGCCGTGAGTCTCAAGGTCAGTATTAAGACCATGTTAAAGGTCAAGGTGAACACCAAGGCCATGATAAAGGTCAAGGTGACTATCAAGGTCATGATAAAGGTTAAGGTGAACACCAAGCCCATGGTAAAGGTCAAGGTGACTATTAAGGTCATGATAAAGGTCAAGGTGAGCAGCAACGTTAAGAAAAAAAAGGTTCGTATTTATTACTCTGTTGGCCATTTATTCTTTATTTGCATTTTATTTCCGGTTTGTAATTGAGTCTGTGAAGCCGAGCCAGGTCTTGCACCCCCTCCCCCCTTACCCCCGAGCCAGGTCCTGCACCCCTCCCCTTACCCTCCCGAGCCGGGTTCTGCACCCCTTACCCCCGAGCCAGGTCCTGCCCCCCTCCCCTTACCCTCCTGAGCCGGGTTCTGCACCCCCTCCCTCTTACCCTCCCGAGCCGGGTCCTGCACCCCCTCCCTCCTTATCGTCCCGAGCCAGGTTCTGCACTCCCTCCCCCTTACCCTCCCGAGCCGGGTTCTGCACTCCCTTCACCCTCCCGAGCCGGATTCTGCACTACCCCCCTTACCCTCCCGAGCCGGGTTCTGCACTCCACCTCCCCTTACCCTCCCAACCCGGGTTCTACACTCCTCCTTCCCATTACCCTCCCAAGCCAGGATCTACACTCCCCTTCCCCATTACCCTCCCAAGCCGGATTCTGCACTACCCCCTTACCCTCCCGAGCCGGGTTCTGCACTCCACCTCCCCTTACCCTCCCAACCCGGGTTCTACACTCCTCCTTCCCCATTACCCTCCCAAGCCAGGATCTACACTCCCTTCCCCATTACCCTCCCAAGCCGGGTTCTGCACTCCCTCCCCCTTACCCTCCCAGCCGGGTTCTACACTCCTTCCCCATTACCCTTCCAAGCCAGGATCTACACTCCCCTTCCCATTACTCCCAAGCCGGGTTCTGCACTCCCCTCCCCTTACCCTCCTGCCGGGTTCTACACTCCCCTCCCCTTACCCTCTCAAGCCAGGTTCTACACTCCCCTTCCCCATTACCCTCCCAAGCCGAGTTCTGCACTCCCCTTCCCCATTACCCTCCCGAGCCGGGTTCTGCACTCCCTCCCTTACCCTCCTGAGCCGGGTTCTGCACTCCCCTCCCCATTACCCTTCAAGCCGGGTTCTGCACTCCCCTTCCCCATTACCCTCCTAAGCCGGGTTCTGCACTCCCCTTTCCCCATTACCCTCCCAAGCCGGGTTCTGCACTCCCCTTCCCTTACCCTCGCGAGCCGGGTTCTGCACTCCCCTTACCCTCCCGAGCTGGGTTCTGCACTCCCCTTCCCTTACCCTCCGAGCCGGGTTCTGCACTCCCTCCTTACCCTCCCGAGCCGGGAGAAGTGCAAAGTACCATTAGCAAGAGCCCTTAGTGTTCTTTGGAGAAAGAGCTTAGATCTAGGTGAAATTCCGGAGGCCTTAAAGAGTGCAGACATAGCTGCTTTGCATAAGGGAGGTAGTAGAGCACTAGCTAAAAATTACAGACCAGTAGCCCTACTTCTCACATCATAAAATCTTTGAAAGAGTGATGAGACGGCAGATTACAAACTTCATGGACCAGCACAACCAACATAACACGAACCAGCATGGCTTCAGAGCGGGTCGATCATGCCTGTCACAGCTGTTGAACCATTATGACAGAATTACGGAGGCGTTGGAAGACGACCAAAACGCAGATGTGATTTACACAGATTTTGCAAAGTCGTTTGACAAATGCGATCATGGAGTGATAGCGCACAAAATGAGGGCCATAGGCATTACGGGGAAGGTAGGCAGATGGATTTTGAATTCCTAACACACAGAACACAAAAAGTAGTAGTGAACAGGGCAAGATCCAGCATCAGCGAGGTCAAAAGCTCAGTGCCCCAAGGCACTGTCCTGGCACCTCTGCTGTTTCTCATCCTCATAGCAGACATAGATAAAAACACCCAGCACACTTTTGTATCATCATTTGCAGATGACACTAAAATAAGCATGAAAGTCACTACGGTAGAAGACACTGAAAATTACAGGAGGACATAAGCAGGGTCTTCCAATGGGCAGTGGAGAACAACATGACGTTCAATGGTGATAAGTTTCAGCTGCTTAGGTATAGAAAAATGAAGAACTCAAAAGGAACACTATATACAAAACGCAAGAGGGTCACCACATAGAACGAAAGGAACACGTAAAGGACTTGGGAATAATTATGTCTGCTGATCTGTCTTTTAAAGACCATAACAAGACAAAGATCACAACAGCCAGGAAGATGACGGGGTGGGTATTGAGAACTTTCAAAACAAGGGAAATAATGCCGATGGTGACACTCTTCAAATCGCTAGTGCTCCCTCACTTAGAATACTGCTCAGTGCTGACGGCCCCGTTCAGGGCAGGAGGAATATCAGAGCTGGAACAAATTCAGAGATCGTTTACGGCTAACATTGAGCCATTGAAACATCTAAATTATTAGAACGCCTTCAAGTCTTGAACATGTACTCATTGGAGGGAGGAGAGAGAGATACATGATAATATATACCTGGAAAGTACTTGAGGGCCTGGTCCCAAATCTGCACACTGCCATAACAACATACTGGAGTGAGAGATATGGGAGAAAGTGTAAAATAAACCCAGTGAGGAGCAGGGGTGCGGTGGGGACAATACGGGAGCACTGTATTAACATCCGGGGTCCCAGACTATTCAACATCTTATCAGAAGATATCCGAAACACGGCTGTAACCAGTGTAGAAGCCTTCAAGAGGAAACTGGGCAAGTATCTTCACCAAGTGCCAGATCAACCAGGCTGTGATGGATATGTGGGGCACGGGCCTCCAGCAGCAACAGCCTGGTTGACCAGGCAAGCACCAGACGAGCCTGGCCCATGGCCGGGCTCAGAGAGTAGATAAACTCGAAACTTCAAAGGTATATCAAAAGGTTCTGCACTCCCCCTTATCCTCCTCTTCCCCTCCCTCCTCCCCCACTCGTCATTAATCTTATGATAACCAAGTAAGAGCTGCTGCTTCTGTTGTTGTTGTTGCTGCTGCTGCTGCTTCTGCTGTTGTTGTTGCTGCTGCTCGCTTCTGCTGTTGTGCTGCTGCTTCTGCCGTTGTTGTTACTGCTGCTGCTGCTTCTGCTGTTGTTGTTGCTGCTGCTGCTGCTGCTTCTGCTGTTGTTGCTGCTGCCGCTGCTTCTGCTGTTGTTGTTGCTGCTTCTGCTGTTGTTGCTGCTTCTGCTGTTGTTGCTGCTTCTGCTGTTGTTGCTGCTTCTGCTGCTGCTTTGTTGCTGCTGGTTTCTGGTGCTGTTGTTGCTGCTGGTTGCTGCTGCTTCTGCTGTTGTTGCTGCTGCTGCGCTGCTGATTCTGCTGTTGTTGCTGCTGCTCTTCTGCTGCTGCTGTTGTTGCTGCTGCTTCTGCTGCTGTTGTTGCTGCTGCTGCGCTTCTGTTGTTGTTATTGTTGCTTCTGCTTCTGCTGTTGTTGGTGCTGCGCTTCTGCTGTTGTTGTTGTCTGCTTCTGCTATTGTTGCTGCTGCTTCTGCTGTTGGTGTTGCTGCTGCTTCTGCTGCTGTTGTTGTTGCTGCTGCTGCTTTTGCTATTGTTGCTGCTGCTTCTGCTGTTGTTGCTTCTGCTTCTGCTGTTGTTGCTGCTATTTCTGCTTCTGCTGTTGTTGCTGCTGTTCTGTTGTTGTTGTTGCTGCGCTGCTTCTGCTGCCGTTGTTGCTGCTGCTTCTTACTGTTGTTGTTATTGTTGCTGTGCTAGCAGCAGCAACAGTTGTTGCTGCTGCTTCTGCTGTTGTTGCGGCTGCTTCTGCTGTTGCTGCTGCTTCTGCTGTTGTTGTTGCTGCTGCTTCTGCTGTTGCTGCTGTTCTGCTGTTGTTGTTGCTGCTGTTTCTGCTGTTGCTGCTGCTTCTGCTGTTGTTGTTGCTGCTGCTTCTGCTGTTGCTTCTGCTGTTGTTGTTGCTGCTGCTTCTGCTGTTGTTGTTGCTGCTGCTTCTGCTGTTGTTGTTGCTGCTGCTTCTGCTGCTGCTTCTGCTGTTGTTGTTGCTGCTGCTTCTGTGTTGTTGTTGTTGCTGCTGTTGTTGTTGCTGCTGCTTCTGCTGTTGCTTCTGCTGTTGTTGTGCTGCTTCTGCTGTTGCTGCTGCTTCTGTTGTTGTTGTTGCGGCTGCTTCTGCTTGCTGCTTCTGCTGTTGTTGTTGCTGCTGCTTCTGCTGTTGCTTCTGCTGTTGTTGTTGCTGCTGCTTCTGCTGTTGTTGTTGATGCTGCTTCTGCTGTTGTTGTTGCTGCTGCTTCTGCTGTTGTTGTTGCTGCTGCTTCTGCTGTTGCTTCTGCTGTTGTTGTTGCTGCTGCTTCTGCTGTTGTTGTTGTTGCTGCTGTTGTTGTTGCTGCTCTTCTGCTGTTGCTTCTGCTGTTGTTGTTGCTGCTGCTTCTGCTGTTGCTGCTGCTTCTGCTGTTGTTGTTGCGGCTGCTTCTGCTGTTGCTGCTGTTTCTGCTGTTGTTGTTGCTGCTGCTTCTGCTGTTGCTTCTGCTTGTTGTTGCTGCTGCTTCTGCTGTTGCTGCTGCTTCTGCTGTTGCTTCTGCTGTTGTTGTTGCTTCTGCTGCTTCTGCTGTTGTTGATGTTGCTGCTGCTTCTGCTGTTGCTGCTGCTTCTGCTGTTGCTTCTGCTGTTGTTGTTGCTGCTGCTTCTGCTGTTGCTTCTGTGTTGTTGTTGCTGCTGCTTCTGCTGTTGTTGTTGCTGCTGCTTCTGCTGTTGTTGTTGCTGCTTTCTGCTGTTGCTTCTGTTGTTGTTGCTGCTGCTTCTGCTGTTGTTGTTGTTGCTGCTGCTTCTGCTGTTGCAGCTGCTTCTGCTGTTGTTGCTGCTGCTTCTGCTGTTGCTGCTGCTTCTGCTGTTGCTGCTGCTTCTGCTGTTGCTGCTGCTTCTGCTGTTGTTGTTGTTGCTGCCGTTTCTGCTGTTGTTGTTGCTGCTTCTATATTTTGAGTTTGCTTGTTCTAAATTATAATATTTTAGTTGTTGAACATTGTTTGTTGGTTGGTTTGCTCGCACGTTTATATTATTATTATTATTATTATTATTATTATTATTATTATTATTAATGTTATTACTTATTATTATTTATATTATTATTATTATTATTATTAAATGTTATTGAATTATTATTATTTATATTATTATTATTATTGTTGTTGTTTTCTAAAGAAAGCAGTCAAACCCACATGGGTGTTGCCAACAGAGCTTGGTGTGGGTGTCAGTAATCAGGCGACTCACTGACATGTTGCTGTTACCTCAACCACTGCTCAAGGTGTGATAAATGGTTTGAAAACTGACGAGTTGAAGATTGAGACACTTATGAACATATGGGAAACTTTTCGCTACACACTTTCTTCATCAGTCCAGTACAAAGCAGAGAGGGGTAAGAAGAGGAGGAGTTTGAGGTAATCAGTCCCTCAGCCTGGAATCGATGTGTTCAGTCCATCAGAAGCCACTTGTAGCGAAACGTTTCTAATAAAGATTCCCATATGTTGCATAAGTTTGTCAATCTTCAACTTGACGGTTTTGAAAACCATTTATCACATGTTTTTTCTTCTTCTCGTTTTTAGTAGATTTGTACAGGAGAAGGGGTTACTAGCCCATTGCTCCCGGCATCTTAGTCGCCTCATACGACACGCATGGCTTACGGAGGAAAGATTCTTTTCCACTTCCCCATGGACAATAGAGAAAAAAAAAGAACAAGAACTATTAAGAAAAAGAAGAAAAACCTAGATGTGTGTATGTATATATATGCATGTGTATGCCAGTGTAGTGTGACCTAAAGTGTAAGTAGAAGTAGCTAGATATACCTGTTATCCAGCGTGTTTATGAGACAGAAAAGACACCAGCAATCCTACCATCATGTAAAAAGTTTCAGGTTTCTGTTTACAGTCACCTGGCAGGACGGTAGTACCTCCCTGGGTGGTTGCTGTCTACCAACCTACTACCTGGCAAGACAGTGATGGAGTGAATGATGATGAAAGTTTTTCTTTTTCGGGCCACCCTGCCTTGGTGGGAATCGGCCGATGTGTTAATAAAAAATAATTATCACATGAGTTTTCAAATCCTCCTGAGTTCCCTGACATCAACGTTTGAATCAATTATCCTACCTATCTTCGTGTCATCGGCGAATTTGCTCTTTTCACTAGTAATTCCCTCGTCAAGTCATTGATATATATAAAAACAACAACGGGCCTAAGACTGATCCGTGGAACACCACTTGTTACAGATCCCCACTGGATTTAACCCCATTTATGCACACCCCTGCTTCCTATTCGTGAGCCATGCTCGATCCAGACAACACTTTTCCCAATGCCATGAGCTGCCACTTTCTTTTAATAGTCTCTGGTGCGGTACTCTATCAAAAGCCTTACTAAAATCCGAATAAAAATATTGAATTCTTTATCGTGATAAAACAGCCTCAAAAGCTTTACTGAAGAAGGTTAATAAATTAGATAGGCAGGAACGGCCCTCGTGAATCCATGCTGAATATCATTAATCAAATTATGGTTATCTAGATGGCTTCTAATAATATCAGCTATAATTGACTCTAGTAATTTGCCACATGAGGTCAGGCTTTTTTGGGGTAATTTGACGGTAGTGACTTGTCCCCTGCTTTAAAAATAGGAATTACATTAACCATCTTCCACATATCAGACACTACACCTGTTTGAAGAGATAAATTAAAATATTAGTCAATGGTTCACAGAGTTTCATTTACATTCCTTAAGAACCCTTGAAAAAAGCTCATCAGGACCCGGCGATTTATTTTGTTTCAGTCGGTTTAGTTGTTTCATAACCATTTCGCTAGTGACTGTGATATTACATAATTTATCTTCTTCAGGGACACTATAAAAATTAATTACTGTGATATTGTTAGTGTCTTCCTGAGTGTAAAACCGAGAGAAAATAATTATTAAAAATCGTGCACATTTCATTCTTCTTGTCAGTAAGATCCAGAGTTTTTTTTAAGGGGACATATCTTATCTCTAACTTTTGTTCTATAAACCTGGAAAATTCTTCAGGTTTTTTTCAAATCCCTAGCAACTCTAATTTCATAGTCCCATTTGCTTTTCTTATCCCTTTTAACCCCCCTCTTAATGTGAATATATTGATTTATAAGATGACCCTCACCTCTTTTAATGCGCCTATAAATTTCTTTCTTCTGCCCTAAAAGATATTTGAGCCTATTATTCATCCATTTAGGGCTATTTCTATTCTATCTTATTTCTTTATATGGAATAAACGTTCTTTGACAGCATGCATAGTGTTTAGAAAGCTGTCATACTGATAGCTCTCTGTTACCCCAGTCCACATATGATAAGTGTTCTAAGCCCATTGTAATTTGCTAAGCAAAATCTGGGACCATTACTGAGTTATCCCTACTATCATACTTCCATTCAATGTTAAATATTGATTTGTGGTCACTTCAATTCCTCTGTAATTTCAAATTATAACAAGGGTTTAATTGTTTCCAGAACCAAGTCAAGTAGGTTATTTTCCCCCTTTTAGGTTCTGTCAAAAACTGCTTAAAAATAAAAAATCCTGAACTACCTCTAAGAAGTTGTTAGATTTAAATTCCCAGTCAAAGGGAAATTTCCCAAACAATCTGACCAAAGTTGAAGTCCCCTAGAATTACAACGTTATCGTGCCTTGTGGCCTTAACAATTTCCTCCCAAAATAGTCTCCCTTGTTCCCATCTAAGTTTGGAGGACGGTATATCACGCCTAAAATCAATTTTTCACACCCGTCTGAAAATTCTATCCAGACAGACTCTGTATGTATTATTTCAAACTTTATACCCGTTTTATGCAACAGTTCAAGCGATCTCGGACATACAGTGCCACCCCCTTGCCGATACTTTGGAACAATTAAACCCTGAATGTGACATTCAGCAGGCATGTCCCGATTTTCGTATTAAACCACGTCACAGTTATGGCAAATACATCAATGTTACCTGCACTAGCAACTAATCTCAACTCGTCCATCTTATTCCTAGCACTACGACTATTATATAATATAAGTTTTAAAAACCTTCCTTCTCTTTTCCTTCCTGCTCATTTCTGTTTTTCTACATACTTATTATTGTCCTTGTCACCTAGTGCCACTGGCTTTCCCAAAATCCACCTATTCTGCCTCTTATTGGTTCCCTAAAACTCACAATATTACTAACTGGGACTTCACTGTTTTTCCCCAAGACCCATACCCTAACTATTTCTAGTTTAAAGCCCTAACAGCTCCCTCCCCCTGCAGTTGCCAGTGCCCCACCCCAGACCTAGATAAGTGAACCCCATCCCTGGCATGTCATTTATGCCATAGAAGAGGTCCCAGTTGTCAATGAATGTTGCATTTTCTCACAGTGTTTGTCCAACCAGCAATTGACGAATTGCCCTGACAACATTCATTTCCAACTTTTCCTTGGTAAAATACCACATATCACGGGGTTCCCTCCTCTTCTTAATTATCTCTATTGCTGACCTATACCTGCTAAGCAGGTTTTCAGTCCTACGTCTGCCAACATCGTTGCCTCCAGCACTGAGACAGATAATAGGATTGCTCCCATTACCACTCATGATGTCGTCCAGACAGCTAACAATATCCTTCATCCTAGCCCCAGCCCCGTGTTAGCGAAACGTTTCAACAACAAAGATACTACTTTGCACATACCTAAGCATTTGCTTAGGTATGTAACAGTTGATAGTGCCTCAGGTACTAATCAAACCTAGCCCCTTTCACTGTATATTTGTTCAGTCTTTTTTAAAACTACCCAAGGTTTTAGCTTCTAATATCCTACTTGGAAGATTGTTCCACGCATCGACAACTCTGAAAATCCAGTACTTACCTACGTCTTTTCTGAATCAAATTTATTTATCTAAATTTTTTGCCACGAGTCAAAACTTTTTTTAATAAATGTTCTGAACTGTACATATGTTTTTTTCCCCAACCTTTTCTATCACCAGCCTTTTCACGATATACATACCCTTTTTAGAGGGACCATTAAATTTCTGCAAATTTACAAGATGCCATGCTGCCAGGTAGTTTTGAGGTTCCTACCGGACCCGAAACAAAAAAATTTTCAAAAAGGGAAAACCCGGCAATTCCAGTTTCACCAATAAATGATGGTGGGGGCCCGGATTGTGGGTTGGTGGGAGGCGGGGCAGTTTTTCCCCGATGCGCAGTTTCGGTCATCCGACAAACGAACCGGCTCAACGGAGACCCCGAATCCGGTCAAAAAGAAGGTATCAGGGGGGAATTCATCATGTCATCTGTAATCAGATTTTTGGTTGAGCAGGGGGAAGTTGCCATAAAGATGACGGATCTTTGGGGATACTCCAGATAGGGGTTTAGTTTTCCTTCCGCGGGGGTCAGGGAAGGACCTCGGGGGGAGGAAAGGGTTAGGTCCCAGACCGTGCATCCTGGTTGATGAAGATTAAGACAAAGTTCAACAACTGGGGATCTTTATTAAGAAACGTTTCGCCTACAAGGTTCTTCCGTAAAAACAGGGAGCAGGGGAATGAAATAAGGTTTTGTAATCATTTTAAACCCTTGGGGAAAAAGTATTTGAGGTGTCGGTCCCAGCCTGGAAGAGTTCAGCTTCACTTGTTGGCTTTTTTAATTATTGAGCCCTTAGAAATAGGGAATCTTTTTTAAGGAAAGTTTCGCCACACAGGGCTTCATCAGTCCAATACAAAGTAGAAAGGGATAAGGAGAGGAGGAGTTTGAGGTAATCAGCCCCCGCCGGGAACGAGGTTAATCCGGCCAAACTTCAACTTGTGGCCAAAAAACCATTTATCACATTGTATACCATTTGCAACAACATCCTGGTTGATAGCCTGGTAAATCAGGTTGTTGTGGTAAAAAGGAGGATGTATCGTTATCAACCCGATTAAACTGGAAGTGGCTTTGGAAGCCGACCCGATCCGAATTGAATCAGGAGCAAGACTTGTCCCCGACATGACCTGACCTTCCCTCACCTGGCCCGACCTATTCTTCTCTTCCCACATCTGCAGCCCATGTGCTTCACCCCTTTATCCTTCCACAGAGTGCTGCTTTCAGTTGCTTAGCTGTGGCAGCTAGGGGGTCAGGTTTGAGGCAGATTCAATTATGTCCTTGAATTTGTATTGAAAACCCCGGGGCGAAACATCTAATAAAGATACCCGATGTTGGATGTGTCTTTAATTTTTATGTACAGTGTGCTCCATGTTGATATGTGACACATTAACAGTTAGGTATTTTATTCCGAAAAATGTCTTAAACAGTAGGCTTCTTTGAGTACAGAAGAGTGACCATCACCCATGATGACCACGTCTTCAAGGGTGATGGATTGATTACATCGTCTTCATTTCATTACTACTTCTGCCTCGTATTTACGAAGAAGCCTAATGTGTAGGGAAAGTTTGGGAAAAAAGATACAACTGTTGCACACGTGTCTTACTAATGACCTGACGGATTGTGTGCCATTTTCAGATTCCAGAGGGATCCATGTTGAGTCCGGACACACCTAGTGGGTCCACGGTGACGGGGGTGAGTTCCCATACTGTGACGAGGTTGCTTGCTTGTGGTGCATTGGTGCTACCGACGGCACCTTTTAAATTCACGACATAAAGAAAAAGTTTCGCCACGAATGGCTGCGCCGTTTAAGGTTGATTGGTTTATTGTGTTTGAAGGATTATTAAGGAGATGCGGTGCGAAGGGGGGGGGGGAGGGGGATAATGCCGCCCCTGAGATGAATTTTTTATAATAATAATCTTTATTTCCAAGACATGTACAAGGTATACAGGCCATAGCGAAACAATGACATACTACTATATAGAAAGCCCCTTGTTATGCTGAGCATTTCGGGCAGATTAGGTGAGTTTTGTCCCAGGATGCGACCCCACCAGTCAACTAACACCCAGGTACCCATTTTCTGATGGGTGAACATGGAAACAGGTATCTTTGGAAACACGTCCTGATGGTTTCCCCTGTAGCGGGGGGGGACCCCGGGCCCCAGTGGAGCTGAGTGGCCCCAGTGGCCGCATAAGCAAGGCAGGTCGCGAAATTTCTCCCAAAAACTGAATATCGTGTTTTAAACGAAGTTTTTTTTAATTTTTTCATTTATGATTTTTAACCTCTCCCCCTTTTTCCCCCCCTCCATCTCCCCCCTCCCCTTCCCTCCCCTCCCTCCCCCCTTTTATAACCCTCAGTTGAAGAATTACTTCAAGATTGATGGAGGAACACATCGACTCCAGGCTGAGGGGCTGATTACCTGTACTCCTCCTCATCTTCAGCTTTTATTCTCTGTATGGGACTGAAGAAGCCACTGGCTGGATAAACGTTTCCTCAGTAAAGATTCCCAAATGTTGCATAAGTGTCTCATCAACTTGTAGGTTTTAAAAACCATTTTCATCACATCCTCTCAGTGTAGATATTCCTCTCATTTAGATATTCCTCTCAGTGTAGATATTCCTCTCAGTGTATATATTCCTCTCAGTGAATACCCCTCCAGTGAATATTCCTCTCAGTGTAGATATTCCCCCCAGTGTAGATTTTCCCCCAGTGAGATTTTCCCCCAGTGTAGATTTTCCCTCTCAGTGTATTTTTTCCTCTCAGTGTATATATTCCCCCAGTGAGATTTCCCCCCAGTGTAGATTTTCCCTCCAGTGTAGATATTCCCCCAGTGTAGATATTCCTCTCAGTTATATTCCTTCCAGTGTAGATATTCCTCTCAGTGTAGATATTCCTCTCAGTGTAGATATTCCTCTCAGTGTAGATATTCCTCTCAGTGTAGATATTCCTCTCAGTGATATATTCCTCTCAGTGAGATTTCCCCTCTCAGTGTAGATATTCCTCTCAGTGTATATTTCCTCTCATTAGATATTCCCCAGTGTGATATTCCTCTCAGTGTAGATATTCCTCTCAGTGTAGATTTCCCTAGTGTAGATATTCCTCTAGTGAGATATTCCTCTCAGTGAATTTTCCCTTCCGGGAATATTCCTCTGTGTATATATTCCTCTCATTTAGATATTCCTCTCAGTGTAGATATTCCTCTCAGTGTAGATATTCCTCTCAGTGTAGATATTCCTCTCAGTGTAGATATTCCTCTCAGTGTGAATTCCTCTCAGTGTAGATATTCCTCTCAGTGTAGATTTCCTCTCAGTGTAGATATTCCTCTCAGTGTAATATTCCTCTCAGTGTAGATATTCCTCTCAGTGTAGATATTCCTCTCAGTGTAGAATTCCAGCGTGCGGGGATCTGGTATTATAATCCATGGGGAAGATTAAGACACAGTACAAAAGTATTTTTATTATGAAACGTTTCACCAAAAAGACTTCTTCAGTCAAAACGAAGGGCAGTGTAGTGGTGAAATGATGTAATCAGTCCATAACCTTGGGGAAAAATTTGAGGTGGCAGTCCCCCAGCCTGGGAAAAGTTCAGCTTCACACTTCATGTGTTTTTAACCCTCAGTCTTGTTTTTTTTAAGTCACGAGAGGGAAGGAAGGCGGGGGGGGAGGGGGAACTGGGATAGGATGGAACAGTGAGAAAAAGGCTTAGTGGACGGGAAAGACTAGTAAGAGAGGTTAAATGGCCTGACCATTGTGAATGAGTTTAAGAGACCATTTAGGATGAGTTTTAGGCCATTTAGGATGTTTAAGGGGCCTATAGGGTGAGTTTTTAAGGGGGGTTTTTTTTTTGGTCACGTGATGACAAGGGGCTTAATAAGTTCCTGAGTTCCTGATCAGCCAGGTTGTGGGGACTGTTGCATTGGGGTGGACCAACAGTTGGTTGATCACTTCATTAACCGGGGGGTGCCGATCTGGGACCCGGTCGGGGGGCGGGACCCCGAAATCGTGTCCAGGTAACCTTCAGGGTTGGGTTATGACTTGCCATTGACAAGTGTTTGTATTTTGAAGATATACTCCTTTTGTACTACCGGGGTTGCAGGGGGCGATTCATAGCTCCTGGCCCCGCCTCTTAACTGGTCGCTAATAGGTCCACTCTCCTGCTCCATGAGCTTTTTCAACCCCTTTTTAAAGCTTTTTGGGTCCTGCCTTCACTACAACACTCTCCAGACTATCCCCCTTCCTGACAACTCTATGACTTAAGAAATATTCCCAACATCCCGGGGTCATCTGAACTTCACCTTCCAGTTGTGACCCCTTTTGTGTGTGTGTGTGTACGTGTCGGGGGAA